>SOZI01000013.1:72212-221070 GCA_006352295.1 Rhodotorula diobovata | reverse complement strand
AGAGACGCGACCAGGGCGAGGGCGACGTGAGGGCGTGTCCTGAGAACCTCAAGCGGGGCAGTCGCGACGGTCAAGCGGGCCCAGAGAAGACTGAGCGCGTGCTGAACAGCCGAATCAGCAATCCGAGTGAGTAGCGAGCGCAGTCGCTTGTTGACGAGGAGCACGAGAGGGGGCAGGAGAGGAGAGAGGGGGAGGCGAGGGTTCCCCCCACTCCACCACCAGCCCTCGCTCGGTTGGGTCGGCTACTCGCTCAGTCTCGCACTCGTCGACAGGCTACACGCCCCCGTCTTCGAACCAGCCAACCCCGCCGTCTCGCCGTCGAGCCAGCCCCTTCCCCCCTCCTCCCTCCTCCCCCCGACCCTCATTCCTCCCGTCTCGAGCCTCTAGGAGTGCAGCACAGTACTCAGGTCGACCCAACTACACCTGCTAGCCGCACAGGCGTCCCGCTCACAGCAGCGCGCCCCGTCGTTGCCCTCGCCCACCGGCCCATCGCCACCCTTCGCCTCGCTCCCCTCTCGCTTCGCCTCAAGGCCTCGCACGCACCATGCTTGGACATGAGTTCGCTCACTCGACCCAGTGCGTTCACTTTGTACCCGCGCCGGACATCCTGAGGGGAAGTTCAGAACGAGTCGCTGACTGGGTCAACTCACCCACCTCCCTCCACTCGTCGACAGGCCGATCAAGCGTCCGCGCACGATCCAGTTCGGCATCCTTTCGCCAGAGGAGATCAAGGCCATCTCGGTCTGCAAGGTCGAGTACCCAGAGACGTTCGAGGAGGGCAATGCCAAGCCGGTTCGTTCGCCTCCTCTCCCCTCCCCTGTCCTCGGCTCCGCTCGCCCCCTCTCGCTCACACTCTGGCCGCGCAGAAAACGGGCGGCCTGAGCGACCCGCGGCTAGGTACGATCGACCGCAACTTCAAGTGCGCGACCTGCGGCGAGGGCATGACAGAGTGCCCCGGTCACTTTGGCCACATCGAGCTGTCGCGCGCCGTCTTCCACGTCGGTGCGTTGGCGCGATTCCCCTGACGACCGAGTGCTCGAGTGTGCTGACGAGGAAGCACGTGCAGGATTCTTGAACAAGGTCAAGAAGATCACCGAGTGCATCTGCGTCCAGTGCGGCAAGCTCAAGGTGTCGCCGGCCGAGGACCCGCGCCTCGCCGACGCCGTCCGCTTCGTGCGCGACCCCAAGAAGCGCCTCGCCATCGTGCACGCGCTCGTCAAGGTCAAGAACACGTGCGAGATGACCGTCATTGACGACGAGACGCAAGCCAAGATCGCAGCGGGCGAGGACGTGCCGCCTGGTCACGGCGGATGCGGGCACGAGCAGCCGCAGCTGAGGCGCGAGGGACTGAAGCTATTCCTCGTGTACGGACGGGGCAAGGACGAAGTAAGCCAACAACGAGCCCCTGTCGCTCGGGTTGGCAGCTCTCGCTCACCGTGCCGCGAGCCCCCTTTCTCTCGCCCCTTGTCCTCCTTCTCCTTCTCCAGGATGGCAACGTGCAGCAGCCCGACCGCAAGCCGTTGACGGCGACGCACGCCCACACGCTCTTCCGCAAGATCTCGGACGACGACCTCGTCACCATGGGCCTCTCGGCGACCGAGGCGCACCCGGCGTGGATGATCCTCACGGTCCTCCCCGTCCCGCCACCGCCCGTGCGCCCGTCCATCTCGGTCGACGGAGGCGCGATGCGCGGCGAGGACGACTTGACGTACAAGCTCGCCGAGATCATCCGCGCCAACTCGAGCCTGCGCAAGTTCGAGGAGGAGGGTGCGCCCGCGCACGTCATCAACGAGTTTGAGACGCTGCTCCAGGTGCGCTTCGACCCCTTGCTCGTTGACCGAGTCCTCCGGGCGCGTGAGCGTCGTGCTGATCATGCCCCGCGCTTTACCGCTCGCAGTGGCACATCGCGACCTACATGGACAACGATCTGCCCGGCCAGCCTCAGGCGCTGCAGAAGTCCGGCCGCCCCGTCAAGTCGATCCGCGCGCGCCTCAAGGGCAAGGAGGGTCGCCTGCGTGGTAACCTCATGGGCAAGCGCGTCGACTTCTCGGCCCGCACCGTCATCACGGGCGACCCCAACCTGGCCCTCGACGAGGTCGGCGTGCCCTTCTCGATCGCGCGCACCTTGACGTACCCGGAGCGCGTCACGCCGTACAACATCACGCACCTCCAGGAGCTCGTCCGCAACGGGCCCAACGAGTACCCGGGTGCGCGGTACGTCGTGCGCGACACGGGCGACAGGATCGACCTGCGGTACAACAAGCGCGCAGACACGTTCCTCCAGTACGGTTGGATCGTCGAGCGGCACCTCAAGGACGGCGACATTGTCCTGTTCAACCGCCAGCCGTCGCTGCACAAGATGTCGATGAGTGCGTCCCTGGCTCGCTCGTGCTCTGTCTCACTTTGCAGCTCCTGCTGACTCGCTTGCTCGCCCGCAGTGGGTCACCGCGTCAAGCTCATGCCCTACTCGACCTTCCGCCTCAACCTGTCGGTCACGTCGCCGTACAACGCAGACTTTGACGGCGACGAGATGAACCTGCACGTGCCCCAGAGCGAAGAGACGCGCGCCGAGCTCATCAACATCTGTGCCGTGCCGCGCAACATCATCTCGCCCCAGGCCAACAAGCCCGTCATGGGCATCGTCCAGGACACGCTCTGCGGCGTGCGCAAGTTTACGCTGCGCGACTGCTTCATGGACCTCGACTTCATCCAGAACATCCTCCTCTGGGTCCCCGACTGGGACGGCGTTCTGCCGCCTCCGGCCATCATGAAGCCCAAGCCCCTGTGGACGGGCAAGCAGATCCTGTCGATGTGCGTCCCCGCGGGGATCAACCTCTACCGCGCCGCCGGCGGCAACTCGTCTGCGCCTGCCGACGACGACGGCATGTTCATCGAGGACGGCCAGATCATGTTCGGCACGGTCGACAAGAAGACGGTCGGGACGTCGCAGGGTGGCCTCATCCACGTCATCTACCGTGAGAAGGGCCACATCGTCTGCCGCGACTTCTTCTCGGGCGTGCAGAAGGTCGTCAACTACTGGCTCCTGCACAACGGCTTCTCGATCGGGATCGGCGACACGGTGCCGGACAAGGGCACGATGGAGGCCATCCAGGGCTTCATCAACACGGCAAAGGCCGACGTCGAGAACATCATCCAGCTCGCGCACGACGACAAGCTCGAGGCCGAGCCGGGCATGACGGTCCGCGAGTCGTTCGAGTCCAAGGTGACGCGCGCGCTCAACCAGGCGCGCGACTCGTCCGGACGCAGCGCCGAGCGGTCCCTCAAGGCCGACAACAACGTCAAGCAGATGGTCGTCGCCGGCTCAAAGGGCTCGTTCATCAACATCTCGCAGATGTCGGCCTGTGTCGGTCAGCAGATTGTCGAGGGCAAGCGCTGCCCGTTCGGCTTCAAGTACCGCTCGCTGCCGCACTTCACCAAGGACGACTACTCGCCCGAGGCGCGCGGCTTTGTCGAGAACTCGTACCTGCGAGGTGGGCCTCCTGCTCCCTCGTTTCGCGTCATAGAGGATGCATCGAGAGAGAGGGACTGACGCTGCCGCCGCTCCTCCCGCCACCGCTCGCAGGCCTGACGCCGCAAGAGTTCTTCTTCCACGCCATGGCCGGACGCGAGGGACTGATCGACACGGCCGTCAAGACGGCCGAGACGGGCTACATCCAGCGTCGCCTCGTCAAGGCGCTCGAGGACGTCATGGTTTCGTACGACGGCACGGTGCGCAACTCGCTCGGCGACGTCGTCCAGTTCGTCTACGGCGAGGACGGCATGGACGGCGCCTTCATCGAGGAGCAAGTCATCGAGCCGATCCGGCTCTCGGACGAGCGCTTCGAGAAGCGGTACCGCGTCGACGTCACCGACCCCGAGTGGAACTTCCGCCCGAAGACGATCCGCGTCGACCTGGCCCAGGCCGACCCGCTCGTGCAGCAGGTGCTCGACGAGGAGTACCGCCTCCTGCGCGAGGACCGCCTCGCGCTGCGCACCAAGATCTTCCCCAAGGGCGACGCGACCGTCTCGCTGCCAGTCAACCTGCGCCGCGTCATCCAGAACGCGCAGCAGATCTTCCACATCGACTTCCGCAAGCCGAGCGACCTGCCGCCGGCCGAGGTCGTCGAGGCCGTCGACTCGCTCATCCGCCGCCTCGTCGTCGTGCGCGGGTCCGACCCCTTGTCGCACGAGGCCCAGGCCAACGCGACGCGCCTCTTTGGCATCTTTGTGCGCTCGGTCCTCGCGTCTCGCCGCGTGATCGAGGAGTACCACCTCAACCGCGAGGCGTTCGAGTGGGTCGTCGGCGAGGTGGAGACCAAGTTCAATGCGGCCGTCGTCGCGCCGGGCGAGATGTGCGGCACCCTCGCGGCCCAGTCGATCGGTGAGCCCGCGACGCAGATGACGCTCAACACGTTCCACTACGCCGGTGTGTCGTCCAAGAACGTGACGCTCGGTGTGCCTCGCCTCAAGGAGATCATCAACGTTGCTGTCAACCTCAAGACGCCGTCGACGACCGTCTACCTCGAGCCCGAGTTTGCGCAGGATATCAACCTCGCCAAGGAGGTGCAGACGCGCCTGTCGTACACGACGCTCCAGACGGTGACGGCCTCGACCGAGATCTTCTACGACCCAGACCCGACCGCGACCGTCATCGAGGACGACCGCGAGTTTGTCGAGGCCTTCTTTGCCATCCCGGACGAGGACGTCGAGGCCAACCTCAGCCGCCAGTCGCCGTGGCTCCTCCGCTTCGAACTCGACCGCGCCAAGATGCTCGACAAGAAGCTCGAGATGCACTACGTCGCTGGCAAGATCGCCGAGACGTTCGACCAGGACCTGTTCGTCATCTGGTCCGAGGACAACGCCGAGAAGCTCGTCATCCGGTGCCGTGCGCTCAAGGGCGCGTCGCAGCAGGACAAGGACGGCAACGGCGACGACGACGACGAGGAGGACCACGAGGACGTCTTCCTCAAGCAGCTCGAGTCGCAGATGCTCGGGTCGATCGCGCTCCGCGGCGTCGAGGGCATTGACCGCGTCTTCATGATGGAGCAGAAGCGGCCGACGCTGAACGCTGCGGGCGAGTTCCACACTCCGAACGAGTGGGTGCTCGAGACGGACGGCATCAACCTGCGCAAGGTCCTGTGCACCGACGGCGTCGACCCGACCCGGACCCTGTCCAACTCGTGCGTCGAGATCCTCGAGGTCCTCGGCATCGAGGCGGCGCGCGCGTCCGTCCTGCGCGAGCTGCGCAACGTCATCGAGTTTGACGGCTCCAAGGTCAACTACCGCCACCTGTCGATGCTGACCGACATCATGACGAACCGGGGGTCGCTCATGGCCATCACGCGCCACGGCATCAACCGCTCCGACACGGGCGCCCTCATGCGGTGCTCGTTCGAGGAGACGGTCGAGATCCTCATGGAGGCGGCAGCTGCGGGCGAGACGGACTACTGCACTGGTGTGGCAGAAGCGGTGCTGCTCGGTCAGCAGGCTCCGATGGGCACCGGTGCGTTCGAGCTCGCGCTCGACCTCGACAAGCTCCGCGAGGTCATCCCCGACCACCGCCTCCCCGTCCCCGCGGGCATGGCGATGGACGCTGCACTCGACGGTGGCCGCACCCCGGGAGGCGGCGCGACGCCGTACGCCGACTTGGCCGACGGCAAGACGCCCGCGTACCTCGGCGGCAACGAGCAGCTTGGCATGGCGGCCTTCTCGCCCATCATCCAGCCGGGCCAGGACGGCATGTACGAGCAGCAGGGAGGCTTTGGCGGCGCGTCGCCCTTCTCTGGAGGCGCGTCGCCGTTCGCGGGAGGCGCGAGTCCCTTTGCCGGGGGCGCGTCGCCCTTCACCGGCGGGCAGTCCCCCTTCACGGGCGGCCAGTCGCCGTTCGGCGCCGGAGCAGCAGGTTACTCGCCGTGCGTTGCCCTTGTCCTCCTCTCCTGTCCGTCTACTCGAGAGGGACCGCGAACTGACCCCACTTGCCCACCCACTTCAGGTCGTCGCCGTTTGCGTACGGCGGGGCGTCGCCGTACAACCCGGTCGCAGGAGGAGCGTCGCCGTGGGTCAACCGCGCGTCGCCGGCGAGCCCAGCAGGCTACTCTCCCTCGAGCCCCCGCTTCTCGCCCACGTCGCCGAGCTACTCGTGCGTCGACGAGTCTCTTCGCTCTCATTGACGCAAGCTCGTTCCGCTGACCTCGGACCCTTACTTGACTCGTCTTGTCAGGCCAACGTCGCCATCCTTCTCGTGCGTTTCTTCTCTCTCGCCTCGACTCGCTCGCTGTGCTGACGATTCCTCCCTCGCGCTCAAAAGGCCTGCCTCGCCGCGCTTCTCTCCCGCTTCCCCTGCCTTCTCGCCCGCCTCGCCTGCCTTCTCGTGCGTCTCAGCGGCCTCGTATCTGAACGCTTGACCTTCTGCTCGCGCTCGATGCTGACCTGGTATCTCGCGTGTGCGCAGCCCCGCGTCTCCGAGGTTTTCGCCAGCGAGCCCTGCCTTCTCGTGCGTTCAACATCCTCCTCCGCTTGAGTGGGCTCGGCTGACAATCTCTTCTCGCATCGTCGTGAAGGCCGACGTCGCCTCGGTTCAGCCCAACTTCGCCGGCGTACTCTCCGACGAGTCCGCGCATGAGCCCGACCTCGCCTGGCTTCTCTCCCGCGAGCCCGAAATACAGGTGCGCCGAGGGAACTGCCTCGTCCACTGCGCTCACTCGAGCAGCAAAGCTGACGCCGTGACCGCTCCTCCTCTAGCCCGACGTCGCCTCAGTTTTCTCCCACGTCGCCCGCGTACAGGCGAGCTTCTCGTCGCTGCGTCTTCGTCGTCGAGCAATGGACTGACCTGTCCCTTCCTACACTCGCAGCCCGACCTCGCCCGCGTTTTCGCCCGCGAGTCCGTCTGGCGCCGGCGGCGGCGGCACCCAGTCGACCAGCCCGACGACGGGGCAGTCGACCCAGCAGCAGTCGCACACCTACTCGAGCGCACCGTCGTGGTCGCGGTGAGCGGGACCCGGACCGTGGAGGAAGCAGCTTTCGTCGGCCGCAGTCAGTCCCCCTTGGGCGCTGGGAGGAGCCGCAGCAGTGTCGCGCTTGCAACGTCTAGCCGTCTTCGTCTCTCCCCGAGGTTTGGTCGATCTGGGACTGTGGAAGTACGAGCGCGAGCGCGCGGGAGTGCGTCCGTAGACGTGAGAGCAACGGACAGACTCGCTCGTGCGTTGTCCCGAGTCTGCGTCGGTCGTATCAAGCAGCTTGAGCTCCCCTGCAGCTGGAGGGCACAGAGCGCTCGAGGCGGAGAGGGAGGAGGGAGGAACGCGAGCGTTCCTCCCTATCGCCGCTCGCACCGATCGCTGCGTCCAACGCTGACTGCCTTTGCATACATCTGGAACGCGTCAGGATCTTTCGAGACGACGAGGGAAGGGTGTCGTTGCTTGCTGGGAAAGGGTTGCGCGAGTGCTCTTCGCCGGGGGCGCGTCTCCGCGTCTCCCTTCACCGGCGGGCAGTCCCCCTTCACGGGCGCCCAGTCCCCCTTCGGCGCCGGAGCGGCAGGTTACTCGCTCTTGTCCCCCTCTCTCCTGTCCGGTTCGAGCAGACGGTGGAGGAGCGCAAGGGGCGCGTGCGCACGCTTCCGCAGTGGGGTGCGACTCTGCTCGTCCTCGTCGAACAGCTCGCAATTGCCCGCTGAGTCTCTGATACAGTGTCTGCGCAGGTGCAGCTCACCGCCGAACTCGCTGTCGCTGGACTGCGCCGCCTGTGGACGTCGCGGTTCCTTTGGCTCGTGCTCCCCCGGGGCCCGCTGCCCCAAGCTTGCCCCGGCGTGCTATCGGCGCAGCGTGTTCCTTCGCTGAACAGGACTCGCTAACGCTTAAGGAAGCGCGGCACACGGAGAGGCAGGGCTTTAGTGCAGAGCGAGGGCGAAAGTGTCGATAAAGAGTGGCTGGCGCACGAGGTCGGAACCGAGGGACGAGGATGTCTACGCGAGAAGAGCAAGCGCGCCGAGGCCAGCGGCGGCGAGGGCGCCCGAGAGCGCGAAGACCGACGGGGCGAAGTGCGCAGGCGGCACCGAGCTGAAGACGTCCGCGACGGCTGCATCGCGCACACTGGGTCAGCCCGTCCTGCCTCGGAATGAGAGAGACAGGCAACAAAGTCACGCACCCGAAGTGGCATCGCTGATGCCCTTGTCGATGGCGCTCGTCGCCTTGTCGGCGACACTCGCCAGCGCGCTCGTCGCCGTCTGGCCAGCACCGACCGCCTCGTCCGTCGCGGTCCCAGCCGCGCCGGCGACGGCGCTCGTGCCCGTCGTGAGGGCACCGCCAGCGGCGCCCGAGAGCGAGTCGTACGCCGAGTCGACGACGGACGCGAGGGACGTGGCGACGGAACCGATGGCCGACGTCGCGTCGGCGCCCTGGGACGCGGCCCAGCTGGTCGCCTGAGGGTACGAGGATCAGTAATGAGGACTGGGAGATCCCGGCACAAGGCGCACCTCGCCCATACCCGAAGCGGCAGCGTCGGTAGCTCCGTCCCACGCGCTGTCGATGGTCGACCAAGCCCCGTCGGCGAGGCTCGTCGCGGCGTCCCAGCCCGATGATGCGGCATCGGCGAGCGTCTCGGTCGCGCCGTCGTACCCGCCGTCGATGTCGCTGACGACCGAGTCGACCTGGCTGTGAGCATGGGCGTGCAAGGAGGTGAATCTCGGAACGTCCGCAAGGCTCGACACCTGGTGGGGGACGGCCGGGCGAGAGGGACGCACGCGTAGGCGACGGTGCAAATGGCTGCAGGAAGAGCGAGCTTGAGGAAGTGCATCTTGCGAGGTGCACTGCAAAGGGCGCGGGCAGGAGGGAAGAGGGAGGAAGAGGAAGAAGAGGAGCAGCGGCGGACCACCTCTACGTCCGTCCGCAGACGCACGCACTCCTGGCCCGTCCGCTGAGCATTGAGCTGCAGCCCCAAGCACGACCAAGCGGACGGCGAGAGCTGAGCGCAGACGGCCTCGCGGCTCGGAGGGGCGGCGGGAGCAAAGAGGCAAGGAGCCGAGGGGAGGCGACCGAGAGAAGGGGGTGCCTGTCAGGGCCACCCAGCGAAGCAAAAGCCCATGTACGAAGCGATTGAAGTGCGAGAAGTGCGCCGACGACGAGAGCTGGCCAAGGCGGTGCCGGTGGGGCAGAGCGCGTCACTCTCCGCCATCCTCCGGATTCTGTAGGAAGCCTCTGACTAGGGGCGATGGACCTGGACCCGACTCTTTACTCTCCACACAACGACACCCCACCCCGCTCGCCTTCTCCTCCCGCCGCGTCGACCCCTCTCCCCCCGGTCACGCTCCCTTCGGCCCCTCGCCCTTCCGTCTCTCCCTCCGTCTCGCGCGTGTTCCAGAAGAAACAGTCCGACAGCCCTCCCACCATGAGCGGCGGTCTCGATCTCTCGGTCCCGCCCAGCCCGCGCGGAGGAAGGGGACAGGAATCCTCGCTCCGAGTCGGTCCCCAGGTGGGGCACGCTCCCTCGCGCTCTTTGCCGGGCACCCAGCGAACCCACAGTGCGGCTGACTCGATTGCACACCACTCAAGGACGATGCCCGCGACACGGCATCCGCGCGCGACAACATCTTGAACCTCGTCTCGGCCGGCCAGCGTGCGCTCGGCTCGCCCTCGTCGTTCTCGACTCCGTCCCTCGCCATGTTCATGGGCGGCGGGGCCCAGCGACGCACTCACCGTGTCGGGACGGGCATGACCGAGCAGGAGAAGGAGGAGACGGAGCGCCTCGAGCGCGAGATGGCGGCGACGCGCGCCAAGTGGGGCGACAAGGGCGCGCAAGCCGCCGACGCCGAGCCGCCAAGGGGCGGCATGAGCCTCGCAGACCTCATGAAGGGCGGCAAGAGCGACTCGACATCGTCGCCAGTCGCTGCAAAGGTCGCGCAGCGGTTCCAGCCCGAGACGAGTCGCGACACGAGCGCAGGCTCTGCTGCTCCCGCCCAGACGTCCGTCGAGGAGCCCGCTGCGCAGCAGCCCCTGGTCGAGGCCAAGAATGTCTCGCGCTCGCCCCCGGCAGCAGAGGTCCCGGCACCGGAGAAGACGACCTCTGCGCCTGTTCCGACGGCCGAGTCTCGCTCGCCTCACGCCGCCGCCAGCGCCGAGCCCGAGACCGCCACCCTTCCCCGCTCCGCCTCGTTCGGTCTCGGTGCTGGCAACACTCTCACGCGGCTCCAATCGTCCAACATTGTCGCCGACCGCCTCAAGTGGACCGAGGCGATGGCGCAGCCGGGCTCTGCCGACGCGCCTCCCGCGGCTGCTGCCGCGCCGCCGAGCCCCGAGAAGCGCCGCAGCGTGCTCGAGCGCTGGGGAAGGGACGAGCCGAACTCGGCGACACCGGCGAGCCCGAGTCGTCAGAGGAGCTTTGTTTTTGACGCGGGCGCTCCTCGCGAGGAGCTGCGCAAGAGCCCCGAGGTGCTTGACGGCGCGAAGGGCCACGAGAAGGCCACGTCGCCCGCCGCTGCACCGGCCTCCTCTCCTCCGCTCGAGACTGCGCCGGCCGCCAAGGCAGGCTACACCAAGCCCACCTGGTCCGCCGCTCCCATCGGCGTCAAGGACCCGTCCAAGCCCCTCTCGCCCCCGCCCGTCGAAGACGAGCCCACCTCTCCCGAAGTCCGCCACACGCGGGGCGTCGCCCTCCCGGGTCTCTCCAGCGCGCCCGCCTCGAAGCCCGTCCCCTCGCCCTCTGCGCGCCCCGCCCCACTCGCCTCACCCTCGGCACCCCCCGAGTCGCCCGTCCGCACCCGCACGACCAGCACGCCCACGGCCGCGGCTATGGCCGAGCCGCCCGCCTCGCCCGGGGGTCGCCCGTCCGTCCGCGCGGCGGCGATGCGGTGGGGCCAGACGGCGGCGCAGAGCGCTGCGGAGAAGAGCGAGGCGCTGCAGGCGCTCAAGGCGAGCTACGGCGTCAAGGTTGTGCCGGCGAGGGGACAGACGATGCCTGCGCCGGGGTCCCTGCAGCAGCAGCAGAAGAGGAGCGAATTCGACGTGCCGCCTAAGAGTAAGAGCGTCGAGGTGCCGGCGCCTGCGCCTGCGTTGTCGTTCGCGCGGGAGAAGAAGGCTGTCGAGCCTGCGCCTGCGCCTGCGCCTGCACCCGCGTCTGTCGCATCGCCTGCGCCCCTCAAGCCCTCGCCAAGTGCCGCCCCGACGCCGAAGGCAGCCCCCGCCGCCTCGCCTGCGTCGGCCAAGCCCGCAGCACGCACCCTCGTTGACGACGTCGTCTCGGCGGTCCTCGCCCCGCGGGACGTCGCGCACCTCCCCCCGGGCGAGACCCTCTCGCTCGACATCTTCCACCTCAACTCGCCCTCGGACGACCCGCACCCGATTGACCACAACCACATGCTCTTCTCGAGCGAGGTCGTCGGCATCGTGTACCGCGCGGCCGCCCCCGCAGGCGCAGACGAGGACGAGGACGCGGTGCTCACGAGGACGTGGGTGTGGCGTGGGAGGGACGCGCAGCCGACGCCGAGGACGGAGGAGCGCATCGCGAGGTTGGCGGAGAAGACGGGGACGAGGCCCGTCGAGGTCCAGGCTGGGAAGGAGGGGGCTGAGCTGGCGGAGGCGTTCGCGGGTCAGCTCACGGTCTGCAGGGTGCGTCTCCTAATCGCCCTCCCGCCCACAGTGAGCGTACTGACGATGTCTCGGTCTCTTCCGCAGGGACGGCGCGACGACTTTGATCACCTCGCGGCGCACATGTTCTTGGTGCAGTCCCACGACGGAGCCGCCTTTGTCGAGGAAGCCGACGTCGTGCGTCGATGCCTCCTCGTGTGCTCGTCACTCGCTCGCTGACACCTCGACACCCGTGCAGTCTATTCGCACGCTCTGCTCCGGTTACGCGACCGTGTTTTCGTCGCTGGGCGAGGTCTACGCCTGGCTGGGCGAAGGCTCGACCGACCTCGAGCGGCACACGGCGTGCGAGTTTGCCGAGTCGCTTGCTGACGGGCGGAGCGTCGCGGTCTTGGCCGAGGGGGAGGAGACGGCGCTTTTCTGGCACCAGCTGGCGGCGGACGCTGGGGCAGAGTACGCCAGCGCGCACGTGCGTCTCGACACTGTCTCCCCCTCGTGCGACGCGTTCTCCGCGCGCTGACGCCTCCGCACTTCATCGCAGTACTGGCGCTACCGCTCCATCCACCCGCAGACCGCCTCGCTCGTCCGCTTCTCCCCCTCGGGTTCCACCCCCTTCTCGCTCGTCCCCTCTCTCGAGCTCTCGCCCTCGCACGTCTCGCTCCTTGACGGCGGGTTCGCCGAGCACTGGGTCGTCGTGCCCGAGGCGGTCCTCGCCGACAAGAAGGGCGACGTCGAGCTCGCGCTCGAGGCGGCCGAGAAGCTGTCCGCAAAGTGGGAGGAGCGCGGCTTTGGCGCTCGCACGCCCTTCCACGTGCGCTTCTCCTCCCATTCTCTCCGCTCGATTGGCAGGGACTGACACGTTTCTCTCGTCCGCGCAGGTCCTCCTCACTCCGTCCCTGATCCCTCGGGACCTCCCCTTCCTCTCTCGCTCGCTCGACTTTTCCCCGCTCAACGACGGCGCGGCCACGCCGCGCAAGATGAGGGTTTACACGGCGCAGGAGGCGCGCGAAGAGTTGCTGTAGACGGTGAAAGACTGACGAGGGAGCTTAGGGACCAGGCGGGTTTTTCGTGCAAGAAGTATTGCTGCCGTGGCCGTGCGACACTGGTTTGCGTGACCCGTCGAGTGTGGTGGCCAAATGACAGAGCCACGAGCAAGAAGGAGGCGGTTACGTGGCTCGACGCGAGGGACGAAAGGCTCGAGCGCGCAAGCGTTCTCCAGTCAACTCTCTCTTGAGGTAGCGATGAGCCGAGGACGCTCACGGGAGAAGGAGGACGCGACTGCTTGACTGCGTGAACGGAAGAGTGCTACGACAAAACGGAAACGACAAGGGAGGGACGACGAGGGAAGAGAAATCGAGAACGACGAGGGGATGCTCCGCAGATGCGTGTTTATGCGTTGGATGGCGTGTATCGGGGAACGTGGGCGCAACAGAAGAGGGAAAGAGGGACCAGCCCCGGTTCCCTCGCGAAAGGGTCTGTCAGGGTGACGGGTAGTGGGCGGCGAACTGCTGGAAGAAGGCCTCGAACGACTCGGTCGACGTGTCGAAGCCGTCCTGCGGCGCCGCGCACTGGGACGTCTCGTTCGAGGTCGTGTACGTCTGCTCGCTGAGCTGCGGCAGGGCGGTGAAGCGCAGCGAGTCGTCCGGCGACTGGGCGGCGGCGACGACGCCGGAAGAGGAGGAGACGGAAGACGAGGGGTCGAACGGCGGCGAGCTGATGAGCCCCGCGAGAGGTACTGACGCGAGGAGGTCCTCGTACGTAAGGGGAGGGGGAGGAAGGAGTGTCGCATCGGTGACCATTGGTAGAGGGGTGTAGAACGCGCCCGTCGACGGAGGGGGGGTCATGGCGAGCTCGAACCCGGTCAGGCCCGCCGGCGCAGACTGTGGCGGAGGGCAGAAGTCGGTCGCGAAGGGCTGTTGGACGCAGGCCTGCTGCGACGTGGACGTCGAGGGCGTGTCGGCCCATGCCAGCGGCGCCGAGCGGAAGGTCGACCAGGCATCCGACACGGCGGTCGACGGGGGCAGGAAGTACGACTCGAACGTGCTGCTCGTCGCCGTCGACGGCGTCGTCGGGAAGCCGCCGTACACTGACGACGGCGAGATGGGCGAGCCGTGCCCAGAGAGCTCGATGGCAGGGAGGAGGTCGCCCAGCGTGTCGGCGCCGACGAGGCCGCTCGGGGCGGCGTGGCCAAACGATGACGCGACAGAGTATTCACTCGCGGGACTTGCTGATGCCCCGGTCGACCGCTCGAGCTTGCCCTTGGCAGATGCGCGGCGAGAAGGCCTTGGTCGCGGACGGAACGCGTAGTCTGCACGCGGGAACCAAGGGTGGTCAGCGTTGAGCGGCTTGCGCACAGGACTGGAGCAGAAACACGCACCTGGGTACCGCTGAGCGTGAGCTTCCTTCTCCTCTGCCGCCTGCCGAGCGTACTCCTCGCGCACGGCCGGCGACTCTGCCTTCCACATGGCCGCAATCTGACGAGCTGCGGGCGGGCGGACGTGGTCAGCATTAGCGTGTGTCAACGAGAAGAGCGGGCACAAAGGCGCACAGAGGTCGGCCTGCTGAAGCTTTGCGCCGCTCGATTCGTCGAGCCCTGCCGTCAACTCCTTGAGTCGCGCCGAGCGGTAGAGAAAGAACGAGTTGGGCGGGCGCGGGATGTGCCCTTCAGGCTTCTTGGCCGACTTTTTGCGCTTGCGGTTCGGCGAGTCGACGACGATGTCACCGCCGTGCACGTCCGCCGAACCCTCGACATGCGAGGTCGAGTCGCCGTGGAGGAAGGGCGAGGGAAGAAGGGTCGTCGAGGACGAGGCGCCAGCAGAGCGAGAGAGGGAGAGGGACGCGCGAGTGGGGCAGGACGTGTCGGACACGGAGCGGAGGAGGACGCTGGGGATGCCTGGGCCAGTCCACGAGGTCGGTGCGGCGGGGTTGAACAGCGGTGCGCCCGTCGACGAGTCGATGACTGTTTCTGTGATCGAATCGGTGCATGCCCGCTTGCGCGAGCGCCTGCCGCTCCGGGGCGGGCTCTTGAGCGTCGCGAGAGCCGCCTCGAACGGCGACGGCGGCACGCTGACCTGCGAGACAGAGCGCGCCATGGGGGACGCGGCGGCGAGACTTACGGGCGTCGGGAGGTCCCATCGACCGCACGAGCTGGGAGGGGCGGTCGAGGGCGGGGTCCGAGCATCGCGCGCCGAAAGGGAGGGTGGTGCGTTGGCGAGCCCGTGGCTGTCGACGCCGAGGACGTCTTCCCACTTGATGGCGACTTCAGTGGACGTGCCTGGCGATGGTGGGCAGAACGACTGCATGGTGGACACGGGTGGCGGCGTAAATGAAATCGGGGCGCGGGCGGCGGACCGCGACGCGGAGGATGTCAATGGGAGGTCGTCGACGAAGGCTTCCGGTGGTCGAACGTGGCCTGCTCCTCGAGGCGCAAGTCTTCAGGAAGAGGTGGTCCAATCGAACGGCGTCAGCTTCGGCGCGCTCCTGGAGTGTGTGGACGAGGCAGAGAAGGAGAGGGTGCAGCGCACCTCTTGACAACCTGGGGCTGCGCTTCAACGGCGAGAGCGGCGCTGGCGGGCAGAGCGCGCGGGCGGTGGTGTCGGAGCAGACGATGGCGGTTGGCGGCAGCAAGAGCGAGAGCCGGATGAGGAGGTGCACGGACGGTTGTGTCGCTGGCTCGTCGGTTCGAACGAAAGACAACGACGGCGGCTGCTGGCTGCGCTGAGCGTCCCGGTAGCGGCTGAGCAGGCGTCAGTCGGTGGTGGCACCGGTGAAGAGAGCGAAGGAGACAGGAAGGCAACGTCGGGTCGTCCGGCCGTCGACGACACTCTGGGTCGACGAGCGGGGTTGGCCTGGCAGGGTCGTTCGCGCCTTGACATCGGCCTCGAGGCCGACATCTGCGGATCTACGCCCGGCCCCGCTCGTTCCTAACAGGACAAAGGCAGGCTCGAAGCTGAAGATGGGGGGCGGCGTGGATGAATGAGGCAGGCACTCGCCCTCCCCCATGTCGCACGCGGCGCAGCGGCGGCCACGACCGGCCGGCACCCGGGCACGATCAGGCTGCAGGTCTGCATGCCCGGCCCGCCTGCGAGCCGGCTGAGATGGCCTTGTCGCCGCGCGGGACACTCAAGCGAGACGACGCAAAGTGATCGTGCAGGTCTTTGTGAGTCGGTGCACCGAGCGCTGGGCAGCGACGAAGACCGCAGCGCGCGCTCGCGGGCGCCCGCGCTGGCGCTTGAAAGCTTGAGACGACGCGCGCGAGAGAGCGCAGCGCCGCTTGTTCACCGCACGAGGAGCATCCGCTGGTCCCCGATACCGAAGGCGAGCAAGCTTCTGCACAGGCGCGTCGGGTTGCTCGCGCTGCGAGTCGCAGGGTCGCAAACAGTTGAGACGAAGCGGGACGTCTTTAAACGAGCTCATGGGCACGCCGGTTAGCCGCGAAACAGAGGGGCCTGAGCCTGGTTGAGCAAGGTGCGCCAAGCTCAAAGTGGCACTCAAGCCCACTCAAGCTCACCGACGAGCCGAGACGGGCCTGTCATCAACGCAGACATATGCACATATGCTGCATTTGACCTGCCGCGGGGGGAGGATGGGTGCGACAGATGTTCGGGCTGAATTGCGTAGGGGAGCGGGGGAGGAGGCCGACGGCGGAGGCCAGACACGTACGGAAGCGTTCCCTCTCTGGGCAAGACCGCGGCAGAGCCTGCGTGCATGTACTGTAGGTACACGCGCTGTGTGGACGAGGGCGAAGGCTCCGCGTGGCTCCTGGCCAAGTGACCGAGCACTGCGACGACGAGGGAGGAGGCAAAGCTCTTGATCAAGCGGAAGCGGAGAAAGGGAAGAAACGCGCGACGACGTGCGCGGCGGAAGCGAGCGAGCGCGCGAGCCTCCTCGATCACGATCACTCCTCACGTCCTCCCTTCTCTTTCCCACGCCCACCGAGCTCGCTACCTTGCGAGGTCACCAAGCTAGCAGCAGGCCATGGCCCCACCTGCACGCCAGCAGCTCGGCAACCACGCGGGCCCGAGCGCCGCCCTAGTCCTCGTTGAGACCACCGCTCGCCTTCGCGCGCAACTCGCCCAAGTCGAACAGCTCACGTCTGCCGACGCGCGTGCAGAGCTCGGTCGCGAGCTCGCCACCCTCGACGAGCGCCTGCGCACCTACGAGGCCGCCGCAGCCTCGGCAGCTGTTCCCACCCAGCCTGCCGACGGGGTCGCCTCGAGTGGGTGGAAAGACGAGCTCGATAGCAAGGGCACGCAGCTCTGGAACCGCTCTACTGCGCTCAAGCACGCTCACCCCGATGACGAGAGCTGGCTTGGCGTCGTCGCGGGCCGTGCGCCGCTTCGCCCCGCTCAACCTTGCAGGCTCCCCCCGCTGACCCTGCTCCCACTCGCCTCAGTGCGCCTCGTCGCGTACCGCCTCATTCGCCTCGGCGCCATCGAGCCTCTCTCAAGCGCCGGTGCGCCGCGTACTTGACCGGGCTGACTCGGCGAGCCGGCTGAACTTGGCTCGTCCCGACAGACCGCGTCTCGCACCTCTCGCTCGCTACCAAGGCCGCGACCGCCCTGCTCGACGCCGGCCGCTTGTCCGACGCCGAGCCACTCATGACTGAGTGTGCCAAGCTCGTCACTGCGCTCGAGCAGGACGCTCAGCCCCCCGGCAACGAGAGCGTCAGGCACCTCCTCGCCTACTTCTGCTTCCGCATGCGCTTTTCGCTCACCACCTCCAAGATCTCGCTCGTGTCCTGGGCCGTCAACAAAGCGCAGACTCTGCTCAAGGCGTCGACCGTGCTGTGGCGCGACGTTCGTCTGCTGCTCGTCTCCTCCTCTTCGCTCTCTCCCGTACTGAGCGCGCCAGCAAGCAGGTCGAACACCTCGTTCACACCCTCATCCACGTCGCATCGGCGCTCGTACAGTCGAGCCCACCGAGCTCAGACGACGAGCTAAACAACGAGATGGGTCGCGAGTGGCTCCAGTGGGCGCTCGAACTCCTCGAGGCGGCCGAGGGTCAGGACGCCCGTGCCCTGCAGGTTCGCCTGATTCTCACGCTGTATCTGGGTCCACTCATGCTCACCAAGCACTCTCAGGCCGTTGCGCTGCGACTGTTCGCTCAGTTCTGCCTCGCAGCCAAGTCGGATGGCGAGCTCGTGGCCAAGGCCGAGACCGCCCTGCGGCAAGTCCTCGTGCGTGTGAAACTCGTCTCGCTGAGGTGGCCGCTGCTGTGCTCACGCTTGGATCAGGAACTCGACCCGTCGCCGGCGCTGCACCGCCGGGTCGTCAAACTCGTGATCGTGCGCGGTGCAAGCGACGCCGAGGTCGCTGCGGGCACGTCTCTTTGTCTGGCTCTTGCAAACGGAATCGTCGCGAGGCCGAGTTGCTGACATCGTCCTCAGCCTTCCTCGCCGCGGCGAAAGCGACGGCTGTCGACAGTGCGGAGGGCGCCCTGTGCGCCTCTTTCTCCGCTCGCCGCCTCGCGTTCTTCTCCGACAGCTCACTCGCTCTTTTTCCCGCGCTCAGCCTCCTGGCCACCCTCGAGCAGCTCCCGGCCAGCAGGTAGGCCTTGCCCGGTGTCGCTTGACGGCCTCAGCACTGACTCCGAGCCGCGTTACAGGAAGAGCCTCCGCATGCAGCTCCTCGAGAAGACCGTCTCCGAGCTCTCAACGTGGGGCATCGTGCATTGCGATCTCCTCAAGCAGGTCGTGGTCGCCGCGGCCGTCCTCGCGTCCGAGGCAGACAAGAGGGCAATCACGTTACTCCTCAACACCGTCCAGCAGGGTCGGTCGACGTGCTTCCCCTGGACTCTTTTACCAAAAGAATAAAGGCTGACCTGAGCCGGACTCACGCAACCCAGGTTTGCCAACCTTCCGCCTCTCCCCTGCCGAGGCCTTGACGGGCGTGACGATCCTCCGCCGCCTCGGCGACAAGGCCTCTTCGGGGAAGCGCTTCAGCGACGCGGCGGACTGGTTCCTCCTCGCCACGTCGAGCGTCTTCCGCTCGCTGCCTTTCACGACTACCGCCAAGTCGATCCGGTGCGCGGCGACCCGGATTTCTCCGGTCGCTCTGCTTCCCTGACTCTGATCTCTCCCTTTCACCGGGAATAGCAAGGCGGCCCTGTGCTTCCTCGAGGTTGGACAGGACGCGCGCGTCGAGGAGGTCATGCAGCTCGTCCCGAGCGACCAAGACGAGGCGAAGGACTGCTTCCTCCGCTTCTGCGCTTGCCGGGGCAACGTACCCAAGGGTGCGTTTTTCTCTCGCCTGTCTTCGGTCTCCTGCGGGCTGACGATGCCGCGCGCAGCCCTCGCGACGCTCAAGGTCATGATCTCGGCGCCGGGCTTCTCCCCCAAGCTCCTCCAGTGGGCGTACAAGCTCGCCGCCGAGCAGAACGACAAGAATCTCGCCTTCGCCATCACCGAGCTGCTTTGTGAGGTCTGCCAGGCGCCTGAAGTGGCCGCGCAGCTCGACTACATGGTGCTCACGAGGTGCGTCGCCAGCTCACTCGCTTGCAGAACCCGGCGCGAACAGAGCCTGGCCCTGCAGGAGCGTCATCCGCCAGCACGTCGTGCGCCTGCAGGGCAGCGACGCTTCAGACGAGCTCAAGAACGTCTTGCTCTCCTCGTACGCGTCAACGAGCTGTGCTGACGAGGTCTTGGCGTCACAGGGAGGACGTGCCGAGGAGCGCGCTCAAGCAGCTCCAGTCCGGTTCGCCTCTCTCACCTTCTCTGTGAATCCAATCAAAGCTGACGCGGCGCCACGCCGACAGGTTTGCTCCTCGCGCGCCGCCTCAAGGCCTCGAACCACCCGCCAGCGTCCCTCGTCAAGGAGATCACCTGGCTCTACAAGACGTGCACGTCTGCTCGCGGCCTGGACAAGGTCTTTGCGCGCTGACGCAGGAGTGTCCGGGCGCAGCGTTCAACCTCGGCGCCGAATTCTGCGGGCGTTGGACCACGTCGACGTCGACCGGCTTCTTCGACGTGACGGTCGCCCTGATTGAGCTGGCGTCCCAGGTCGGCGGGGACGTCGTTGACGCGAGCAAGCTGTGGACGTGTCGGCTGGCGGTCGTCTCGGGCAAGTTCGCCCTCGCGAGGGAGACCGGCGGCGGGCAGGGTCAGGTGCGTGCCCTTTACTCTTTCTCTGCCTCTGTCGCAGTTAATCGTCTGGCTCGTCGCAGACACAGGCGTACAAGGAACTCCTGAATGACGTCAACTCGTTCCTCGAGTCGCTCGACGTCGCGCTCGCCTCAACGCCGCAGCTTGAGAAGGCCGAGCAGCTTCTCGAGACGGGCTACGCGGACAAGGTCGCTGCGCTCGTACACCTCGAGGACTGGCCGGCGCTCGTTGAGCTGCTTGAGGTGCGGTGGTGCCTGTCCGCGGCCATCGCACAACCTGGCGACGCTGAGGCTCCCACGCCCGCTCACTTGCCCGCAGGCCTTCGAGGACCACCCCGAAACAGCGCCCCTCCCTGTTCTCAAGCTCATCGTCGACACGGTGACGAAGAGCAAATCCTGCCCGCTTGACCACGTCGGCGCCATTCTGCGCAAGACGCTCGCGCTCCTCTACGGCAGACAAGACCTCGACGTGTGCGCCGTCCTCTCTTGCCTGCTTGCGTGCTCTCCCCGGCTCCGTATCTAGGCCTTAGATTTGCCTTCGCAGGTCGTCCATGGCGATGTGGCTGCGGATGCTCGTTCACCCGCTCGTCATCCGCCGCGAGCTCGACCACGCGCTCGATTACGTGCAGAACGCCCAGCAGTTCATCGAGCAGCACAAGGTGGGACACGGCCGCCCTTGGTCTCACTCGGAATAGGGCACTGACTGCTCGCCACCGCTGTGCAGTACGAGTACCCCGAGGACGAGTCGAGCTGGTGTGTCGTGGCGCTCTGGTCTGTCGTCGTCCAATTGCGAAGCGCAGCGCGACTGACAAGCACTGTCTGCATTCACAGGATGCTCTCGACTGCCTGGGACGAAGGTGAGCGGCGTTCGCCTTCCCTGTCTTGCCTCTTCGCCCTCGACCTCGCTGACCTCAGACTTGTGGCGCTGCCCAGGGCTCAACGCCTTTGCCGCCTCGAGCCCGATCGCCGGCACGACCTGGTGCTCCACCGCGCTCGAAATCGCTCGCGCCGTCGACAGCCCGCTTGTGGAGACTGTACGCCGCTTCGCTTCCTGCGCTGCTCCCCCCACGGTAAGCTGACGGGTCCGAGGTTCTGACGCTGCACAGATCGAGAGCCAGCTCGAGCAACTCAAGGCGCGCTACGTCGTCAAGGAGGAGGAGGAGGCTGCTGGTGCGCTGTTGCTTGCCTGAGTCGGGGAAGGGAGGAAGTGGAGGGCGCTTGTTGTTGTCACGATTCCTGCACCTCGCTTGCTCGCTTCCCATCCGCTCTGCTCTCGTGCAAAGTCGAAAATGATGGTGTGCGAGGAACGAGCGATAGAGTGTCTTTGTACGAGGGGCGAGTGGGGTCCGTGCGAGTCCGCGAACGCGAGGGACGACAGGCGACGCTAGATCGCGCGCGCAGAGCCGCGCCGCGTGCATAACGAATGAGCGAAGATAAGGATGAGGGGCAGGGAAGGGGAGGGAAGGCCAATCTTGCTCCAAGAGAGAACGCTGCCGCGATGCTTAGAGCATGACGGCCATGGCGCCCGCGCCGACCGCACCAGCCACCGCAGCGACGACGGCGCCGAGCGCACCGCCCGACCCGCGGACCGCCGCACTGTTGCCGCTCGAGTCACTCGCCGCAGCGGCCGCGCCGCCCGTGTTGGACGCGTAGGCGACCGAGGCCGAGACGGATCCGGTCGCGCCCGTCGAGAGCGGGATCGAGAGCGACGCGTCGGTCGAGACGGCGGTAGGGGCTGCGAGCGACATGGTCGTCGTGCCGCCGATGTACTGGGCAAAGTTCTGCAGGTGCGGCGAGGGGCGGACATGCGTGAGCGTGGCGCGCCTTCGAGCAAGAAGAGGAGAGCGAGGCCGGAGAACGCACGGGGTAGGTGTAGCCCGACTCGACGTAGGGCTCAGTGTTGTTGTAGGCAACGCCGACGGGGACGACGTGCTTGAACGCCTGCTTGATCTTCGGGAGGAACTCCTGCGCGAGGGACATCGTGTCGTTGTTGCTGCGGGCGGAGTGGCGCTCTGTGGTCAGCGCGGGGCCAAGAAGGCAGAGCAGTAGGACAGGCAAAGCGAGAGACGCACAGCTCGTGGCTGAGGACGATGGTGCCGTTGACGCTGTACGTGCCGTTGGCGGCCGCCGCGAGAATGTCGTTGTAGTTCTGCTCAATCGTAGCGCGCGACAACGTCGCAATCTCGTAGTCGAAGACATTGTCCTCCCAGCCGATAGTCTGCAATCCGAGGGACTGGGCGATGTAGCGGATGCGGTCGTCCACGTCGCCGTCTGCGGGGGGCGCGGGGCAACATGGCGAGTCAGCCTCAGGAACTCGTCGTCTCTGCGCCCGCTTTCCAAAAGAGAACAAAAAAACGAACACGGCGGGCGCCAGCACTGCACGGTGATGCCGAGGACGTCCTTGATCGCCTTCTTGCTGTAGTAGAGCTCGGCGAACGCCTGCTCGTTGGTGAGCGAGGTCATGTAGCGGTGCGACCACGTGTGCGAGCAGCTATGGTAGGCCAAGGGCATCAGTCTAAGCACGTGGGGGAGTAAAGGCGAGAAAGGCGTCGGAGGGAGAAAGGGATGGAGACGCACATCTCGTGGCCGTCCGCAAGACCACGCTGAGCCTCGAGGGGCCAGTCGACAACGTTCGAGCCGACGTAGAACATGGTCGCTGCGTTGGCGAATACGCAAACAAGTCAGATGGGTCGAAAGTTGCGGAGTGCGGCGAAGGGCCGGAGGGACGGAGGAAGGTGGGGCGCACCCTTCTGGTTCTGCTCCTGCAGGTAGTCGTAGAACGCGTTGTGCGAGCAGTTGGGACCGTCGTCGTAGGTGAGGCTGTGGGCAGGAATAGCGCGTGAGTCACCAGAGACGCGGGAAGAGCGCGAAGGACGGAGACGCACCCCCACGTGTTGGGCGTCGGGACGTTGTACACGTCCGGCTTGACGCCTGCCGCCTTGGGCGAGGTACACTTGCCCCAGGTCCACCAGCAATCGGGGTCCGTAGCACCGTCGTCTGAGGGAGTGCAGCGAGATGCGGTGCAAGGCGGGCGAGCGATGCGCGCGGTCAGCTCGCGTTCGTCTCGGGAGGAGCGATCGACGCACAGTTGACCGACGAGAAGTCGCCCTGCGGGGTGCCCTTGGGCGCAATGTTGGGAATGGAGCTGTTGAGCGACTGGAAGAGGGCCGTCACCTCCGCCTTGGCGGTCGACAAGTTGGCGATTTCCCAGATGGCCGGGAAGACACCGTCCGCGATCAACTGTCCGACCGGGGGGTAGTAGTACGCGGTGCACTCCTGCGCCGGGTCCTTGATTCCGGCCGCGCTGGCCTCGTCGGTGCGAGTGGCAGCAGCAGCGGCGGCGGTGGTCGACGCGACGGCGCCGCCCGCCGTCCCCGCGGCGGCGCTCGGGTTGGTGGCGCCACTGGCGATGGTCGCAGCACTGTTGCGCGCGACGGCAGAGGTGGCGACGCGCGACGCGGCGGACGAGGCGGCGGACGAGGCGGCGGCGCGTCGCTCGATGCGGAGGCGCTCAAAGTCCTTCTCGCTGCCGCACGCGGCGGCGAGGGTGACGGCAGTCGACAAGAGGGCCAGCGAGGTGCGCATCGTGGCAGTTGTCACTCAGCTGGCGTCGGTGTGTGAAGAGCGAGCGAGGGAGGGGGGGCTCGAAGCAGGGTCCTCGAAGGAGGGGGGCCGGGGGGTCCTTTGCTCGCCGAGGCGACGCGCGCTAAATCTGTACGCAGCACCATGCACGACCCGCGCGCGCGTACATATGTAGTTGGCGCTGCGCGTCAGCAACGAGCAACATCTCGTCTGAAGCACAGAAGTGCGTTCGAAGGAGAAGACCAGCGTTAGAGAACGCAGCCAACTTTCGAGCTCCTCCGGAGAGTCTTGGACCTTGGCGCAGGCAGGCTCGATCGGGCCGCCGCTCCGGGTCCTGCGCGTTCTCACTCCGTACCTTATGTGCTGTGATGCTGCAAGCAAGCAAAGACGCGCCACGTAGGCGGTAAGGCGAGAGCGAGCAAGGAAGAGACACAAGTCTCACAATTCGCGGAGAAGTCGGCGATCTAGAGGCAACATGCATGGTGACTGCCGAAGCGCTGCCAGGCAGCCGGCGGGCTTTCTCCTCTGGGGCAGAGGCGCATCGGGGAGACTTGCGGCAACGGACGGGAAACGAGTACGCCGTGCCTTGCATGCTCGATCCGAGCTCGACCCAAGGGCCCGAGCGTCCGTGCGGTCCTCCCTCCCTCTCTCTCTCTGCGCGTTACCCCTCGTCCGCTCGACCCGTCAAAGCACCGGTCTGAGCCTTGTGAGCTTGTACTGCTCGAGGTGACGCGCGCTGTGGGGGAGCGAGTGCTGCAAGTGCTCGGTCGTCGTCCCGCTGACACTCCTGGCCTGCAAAGTGGCGGGCTCTCCACCTGTCAGTGTCGCGTGCCGTCTTGCCGAGCTGAGCTGGACGCACAGGAGAACGAGACTCTGGTCCTTGTCGCGAGCCTCCACGCTTCGGACGTCCATGCGACGGCGGTTTGTAGTTGGCCATCGACTCGCGTGCCGACTGGCCGCTGTGGTTGAAGAGCGTGTTGAGCTGCGGAAACCACGTTTCTGCGAACTCCGTGTTGTACGAGACCTGCCCAGCCATGGCGATCTCGTGAGGAACAGCACAGACGAGTCGAGACGAGAAGAAGGCGCACCTCGGACGCCTCCGTCCACAGCCAATCTGGGTTTTCCCGCAGCTGGGCTGCGAGCTTGACCAGTTCTACCTTGACGAGGTCACGATACTCCGTGCCCCAGCTCGTCCCGTAGGTGTGCACGAGGTGCAGCGTCGCGTTGAGCCACTCGCGAATGAGCTGCGGAGATCTGTCTCCAGCGTCCCAAGCTTCGCAAACGGCGTCGAGAGCCTTGACAACGTTCTGGACCGTGGTGCGTCGACTTGTCATGTCGTCGTTGTCGCGGTGAGGAAGAGCGAAAGGAGAACAGATGCGACGAGGCGCGGCGAGAGGGAGGGGCCTGAGTGGCTGTCGTCCGTGCCCGCGGAGACGCCGGTCAGGAGCCAGGAGGCGCGGACCGCTTCTCATCTCCTGTTGGCCCCTGAGAGATTGGAGCAACTCAGGAGATCAAGATTCCGCCGACACCCGGGGCGGACGGACGCCCGGCGGACCCACGCGCTCGAACCCCGGCCACTCGCTCCTCGCTCGCTCTGCTCGGGCTCTCGCCTCGTTTGATGGGTAGGTGTTGGGTAGGTGGCTTGTTTGCGAAGATGGCTACAAGCTCCTCGGTGCCTGCAGCCGCTCGCTAACTTGGCCAAGTTTGGCCGAGTTTGTCCAATTGGCCAGCTCGCGGACCGCGCATCGACATTCCGGGCGAAAGCGAGCACAAGCTCGACGTCGAGAGAACGAGGAAACGTACTGCTTGGTACAGCTGGCCCGAAAGCTACAGCATGCCCGGAAGCGCCGCGTCCTCAAGGAGCCCCCACCCCAAGTTGTCCGTCATCAGCGAGTCGCACCAGCCCTGCCACTCGGTCTGCAGGTAGTCCGGCAGGGCTCCCTCGGTCGCGTCGGGCGCGGTGGCGGCGGCAAACGTCGAGAGCGAGGGCGAGGTCGGGACTGAGAGGGACGGGAGCGGGTCCGGGAGGGACGGCGCGGCGGATGCGAGTGAGGACGAGGTGGCCACGGCAGGCTGGGGCGCCGTGAAAGACGACGAGGCTGTTCGGCGAGGTTGACGTCAGCGCACGAGGTCAGGACATCTGTGAGTGAGCGGGCACGCACCTTCGACTCTCTCCCCCGCCTCTGGCCCAGCCGCCGTCGCCTCTCCCGTGCCCGCCCCCGCCCCCGCACCCTCCGCACTCGCCGGCGCATGCCTCCTCGCCGCGGCGCTCCACAGCGTCACGGCAATCTTGTGCACTTTGGCCCGGACGCCGAGCGGGCCGTCCTGCGCCCACGCGGCCCAGCGCGCGAGCCCGTTCTTGACCGCCTCGATCGCGCGCAGGTTGCGCACGTCGCCTGAGCGCGTGTGGGCGAAGAAGTGCAGCGAGGCTGATGGGACGCGTTGGGTTGGGAGAGACGGGGAGTCGGTCAGCGCGCTCTGCAGGTGGTCCCGGTTTGGGACTGGGCGAGAAGGCCGATGGTGAGAGAGGGGGCTCACCAGCGCGCATGAGGCTGTAGAAGCCGATGAACCACGAGTCGAGCGGGGTATCGCCGTGCTGGAGCATCCAATCGATGGCGAGCTGGGCGCGGTTGACAGAGGCGAACCAGCGCGCGCGAGAAGGCCGGAAGGTAAGGTGCGAGGGCAGGAGTGCGTCCTGCTTGACGAAGGGCGAGAGAAAGATGCTCTGCGGGGTGTGCGGGCAGGAAGGTCAGCTCCTTGATCCGAATCCACGAAGTCTGCGAAGGGAGCGACGGGGAAGCACCTCGAAGCAAACGAGCATGGCATGCAGCATGCCGGCCTGGACCGTCGAGTCCGGTCCGGCAAACTGGAGCGCCTCGGGGATGCGCGCCTGCCACGCGTCAAAGTCGCTCAGGATCGCTTCGAGCGTCGCGTCGGTCGTCTTGCTCATGCGGACGCGATTGACGGCCTTCATGGCGCGCTGGAGAAGCATCGACAGCTTGTACATCTCGACGAGGTAGGCGTCGTCCGACTCGAACGCGAGCGAGCAGTCGTAGCAGTCGTCCAGGTCGATCATCGACGGCTGGCCTGGCGAGGCAGAGTAGCTATGCCACGACGAAGAGTCAGCCTCGAGCTGTGGAGGGTCACCTCGGTCGAGGAGCGACGCACCAGGTGTCGGTGATGACGCAGCACATCCAGACGCGCATGCGCTCCTGACGCTGTGCATGAGGAAGGTCGGTAGGCGGCTGCCGGTGAAGACCCTGCATCGAGACGGAGTCTCAGCGAAACGGCAAGGCGGGCGAGACGGCAAGAGCGAGAAAGCGTACAAGGTCCTGCGCCATGCGGATGCCGCTGCCCGCGAGGAGGAACGAGCGCGAGCCGTTCTGGGTGGAGATGGGGCCGTGCGCCTCAGACGAGAGCGTCATGATGAGCAGCGCCTGTCGCGCGAGAGTCAGCTGGCCAGTCCCCGGCCAGGCCAAGGCGAATTAGCCAAACAGGAAAGGCACACGCACCTGAACGTTCTGTACGCTCGACGTCTTTGACGGGTCGTGCATCTCCATCGCCGTCCGGAGGTACTCACGCGCCGTGTCAAACAGCTCGAACGAGAACCGCCTCGACGACGCCGCGATGGTGCACACCGCGAGGAGCGCGACGGGCGAGAGCGTGTCGACCGCGCGCAGCTCGGCGACCGTCATGACGGGGAA
Organism: Rhodotorula diobovata; assembly: GCA_006352295.1. Classification (NCBI taxonomy): domain Eukaryota; kingdom Fungi; phylum Basidiomycota; class Microbotryomycetes; order Sporidiobolales; family Sporidiobolaceae; genus Rhodotorula; species Rhodotorula diobovata. The sequence goes on along the minus strand of SOZI01000013.1, from coordinate 194,114 downwards.
GAAGGGCAGGACATGGTCGATGAAGTGCTGCACGAGCTCGAGCACCGTCTCGCTCGTGAGCGTCCCGAGCGCGTGCGGCGTGTGCACGTGTGCGCGCTTGACGACAGTGCGAACCGACCCGTCCGACGAGCGCCACAAGCCAAATTCTTTGTCGAGGAGCGACGTGTCCTCGCTCGGCTGGAGCTGCGAGAGGAACTGCGTCAAGCTCGTCTCGCCGAGCATGCGCGTCGCGGGTGGCGAGGGGGCGCGCTCGGCGGGCGAGGCGCTGCGTTCCTGCATGCGCTTCGAGACGCGGTCGACGCAACGCGCGAGCATGTCGAGGCCGTCGCTCTTTCCCGTGAAACCTCGCGCCGATGCGGGCGAGGCCGACGTCGTCACGACCGAGGCGGGGGCCTGGGCGGCGGCGGCGGAAGGCGACGACAGGTTCCAGCTCGAGTCGGCGGCGCTCTGCTGCAGCGCCTCGAGCTTGCGGCGCTTGCGAGCGTCGACCTTGGCTGGGCGGATCGTTTCGCACGGGATGGACCGTTTGGCGCACTCAAAGCAAACGGGCGGAGTGCGCTCCTCGACCCAGATGCACTTGAGCTTGCGGTCCCGGCAGCTGTCGCAGCTGTGTGCGTGAAAGAGTCAGCAGCCTGCGGGGGCTCTGGCACTGGGTCACCCGGCAAGAAGCACGCGCTGCCCCACGCCGGCAACACGAGAGTCGGCCGGGACGGGAGGAGGGGGAGGAAGTGGACGCACGCTCGCAGGGCCTTCTTGCGCTTCTTGACCTCCTCAGCGGGCACACCAGGAGACGCACTCGAGGGCGCATGAACGGACAGGGGTGCGGCGTCGGTTTGTTGAGGCGAGGTGTGGTTGAGAGCCTCTCCCGAAGCCGGGAGGGCAGGGGGAGGGCGAGGGTCGGACGTAAGGCTGCTGGACGGGTCGGACATGCTTGCTGTAGTGTATCTGCGGCTCGTGCGAGGCTCGCCTGGCTAGCCGGCCGAGGCGAGAGGCCCGCGGGATGCTTGAGCAAGGGGGCCGGGACGCCTGGGCCGGGAGGACGCGATGAAGGCCTCACACTCGCCCGACGAGCGCTCGAGCGCGCTCGTTTCCTCGAGAGCTCTTTCAGGGGACGGCTGCCAATATCACGTAAGCGGCGAAGCCCGGTCACGGTTGCATCCCGCATCCGGCCGCTCTCAGCTCCCCACCGCGACCGGCCCGGCGCAGTACCTCGTCACCACAGCTTCCACCAGCTCCGCCGTGCCGCTTGCCCAACCTCCTGCGCGTCGACCTTGCCCGCCCTCGCCTCTGCCAGCTGCCCTTCGAGCTGTTCGACCCGCGCGCGCAGTTCCTCGCCCTGCTTCTCCCTCGCCAGCGTCATCCACGTCAACTCGAGCGCATAGTAGACGATCGAGCCCAACGCGAGGCAGTGCAGCATGGCCGGGACGAGGTCGCGGTAGAACTGGGCCGTCGCGCTCGTTGAGCGCTCCTTGGGCGGCGAAGGGTCCGGAGGAGGGGAGCCCGGCACGGACTGCCGCGGGTCAAACGAAGGCGCGGTATGCGCCCGCGTGTAGGATCGGCGCTGCAGAAGCTGCCATGCTTCCACTGCGGGTGTCGGCGACGAGCGGCGGAGGGACGACGAGGTGGGGAGTCGGGCCGACGACGACGACGAGGCGAGGCTGCGAGGTGGGGCGTGAGGCGGGTCAGGTGCGGCCCGCGTTGAGTGTGGATCAGTCAGTGCGCACCCTCTGAGAGTGGCCTGGGGGCTCCCAAGGCGTGTGAGCATGGTGTAGTGCGGGTGGTCGAGGGCCAACCAACGTTGCGGAGCCAGGGCTCGCTCTGCTCTCACTCGTCCCTCTCGTCGTGCGCGATGAGGCTCAGGTCGTCGAATAATGCACGCAGGGCACGATGCAAGGCGCGTCACCCCCAGATGCGCGAGTCCTGCGTTCCGCCCCCCATCTCCGCCGTCGTCCCTCGACGACTCGGAGGAGGGTCCGGGAGGATGAGTACGACCCCGAGTGGCTTGTGCGCATCGCCCAACACTTTTGGGGGACTCTCAACGTAACGGCAGAGCCGTTCCGAGTGCCCCTTGACACGGGCGAGCGTGATTGATCGCCTCCGAGTCGCGCCAAGGCTGGGCGCCGGGCACACGCGCGCTCGCTCTCCTCCGCCTCGCTCTTCACCCTCGCCCCTCTTTGTGTGCATAGCTCTGTACGCGAGTGCCGCCACAGAGACATTCGCCAGTGCCGCTCTCTATAAACCTACACGCCCAAGTGCCGACGCCCACGCAACTCTCCTCGTTCAACTGCCCTCGCCGTTTGTTCTCCCCGCTGTGTGCATTCAACGTCCGCGATGAATTTCGTCGTCCTCGCCACGCTTGCCGGCACCCTCGCGTCCGCCCAACTCAACAAGGTCGTCCAGCCCGCACACGACCTCGCGAGGCGCCAGGCCACGGCCACGACCGCCCCGACGGGTGGCGCCTCTTCGTCGGCCTCGTCCCCTGCGGCGACTCGCACGGGAGCTGCGACGCTGACGGTCCCGGCTGCGTCGAGCGGAGTCCCGACGGGCGGTACGGTCGCCTCGAGCCCGCTCGCTTCCCTGTGCGTGGTCGTCTTTCCTCCTTCCACCCCGAGCCCCGCGTCCGCCAAGAGCGACCCCTTGCGGACGTCGCCACGCGCTCGCTCGACCGCGTCAACGGAACGACGACGTGACAAGACGACACGAAATGAAGGCAGCCGACACGGGAACTGACTGCCCGGCGGGCGCACGCGCAGGTCCTCCATCGGCACGACGACCACATCCGAGGCGACGCAGGCGCTGCCGACGACGTTCGCCCCAGGAGCGACGCCGCCCGTCTCTGGCGCCCCCAGCCTCCCCAACAGTATGTCCCCCCCTCCCCGCGGCCCCTCGTCGTCGCGCAACATGCTGATCGCCGACCCACAGTCGCGACCCTCAACCCGGCGAACTACCCCCCGCTGGACCGCCTTCCCCCGACCGACTCGCCCGAAGTGCAGGAATGGCTCTCGCAGATTGACCTCAGCGTCGTCCCTGGCAACGCGCCGACGGGCCTCAACGGCTGCTCCAACACGACCGTCAACGCAGACGCGCTCGCTGATGCGGGCGAGGACGGCAACTGCTGGTGGACTTGCGGTGGCTGGTACGTGGCTCAGGGTTGTCCGCTGGAAGGTCAGGAGCTAATGCCTCGTCGTCGCCCGGGCAGCACGCGCGCGACGGACATCACCTACTGCCCGCGCAAGGAAGACTGGGGCGCATCTTTCGGTGTGTCAATGCGCCAGTTCCGCTCTGTGCGCTCTTTGCACCTTACTCACGCATTTGTCGCACAGACGACGGGCCGTCGCCGTACACGCCGCGTCTCCTCAACCTTCTCGAGTCGCAGGGGCTCAAGTCGACCTTCTTCATCGTCGGCTCGCGCGCCATCTCGCGCCCCGAAATGGTGCAGACCGAGTACATGCTCGGCCACCAGTGCGTCCCTTTGCGCTGCACTGAGCCAGAGCCGTCGAGCTGACCCGTGGGCGGTTCAACGCCCCCTTGTGCAGGCTGTCGGTGCACACCTGGGCGCACTCGTCCCTCACGACGCTCACCAACGAGGAGATCGTCGCCGAGCTCGGCTGGACGATGAAGGTCATCAAGGACATCACGGGCGTCACGCCCAACACGTTCCGCCCGCCGTACGGCGACATTGACGACCGCGTGCGGGCCATCGCGCTCCAGATGGGCCTGCGCCCCATCATCTGGACGACGTACAACAACGAGGTGTTTGACACGAGGGACTGGCAGATCGGCGGCGGGGTCGTGACGGCGCCCGAGGTTTACAACCGCTTCGAGTCGTTCTTGAGCGAGGCGTCGTCGAGCCTGTCGACGGGCTTCATCGTCCTCGCCCACGACCTCTACCAGCAGGTGCGTCTCCCTTTGCAAAGTGCTCTCTCCGCCCCCTCCCACACTGACACGATAATGCGCTCGCGCAGTCGGTCGACCTCGCCGTCGACTACATCCTCCCCAACGTCATCAACCAGGGCCGCCTCAAGATCAAGACGATCGCCTCGTGCCTCGGCCAGTCCCTCGAAGAGTCCTGTGCGTCCCCGTCCTCTTGCACCCGCCTCCGTCGTTCCGCGCTCACGCCCCACCCACTCGCCCTCAGACATGGAGACGGCCAACTTTACGTCGGAAGACCTTCTCCAGACGACGAGCACCGTCGTCGGCGCGACCGGCAACGGCTTTGTCGAGCTCGTCTCCAACTCGGCGGCGAGCAGCGGCACGAGCAGGACGTCGTCATCGCGCCCGACGGGGACCCAGAGTGGCAGCGCCGAGGAGGCCAATGCCTCGGGTGGCGCGGGTGGGACGAGCGGCGCCGAGGGCGTCAGGGCCGCTGCGACGGCGGTCGGGATGGGTGCGGCGCTGGTCGCTGCGGTGCTTATGCAGTGATCGCGCTCCGGGCTGCGGAGAACGACGACTCACTCCTTTGTCCTCTCTCCTTTTTTTATCGACTCGATCTCGCTCCCCCATGCACGCCTTCTTATCGTTCTCTCTCCTCGCGTCTTGCACAGCTTGGAACAGACAATTGCACCCTCTCTCGAGCGCTCGGCGAAGCGGCTGCGAAGGCATTGAGAGAGGGCGTCGTCCTCGCTGCGCGACTGCTGCCTCGGCTCGTGTCTTCCTTCTGCGGGCATGCGCGCGACGGCATCGCACCTCGCAGAGTGCGCTACATAAAGCCTAAAGCGCCGAGCGGTGCAGGAAGCCGAGAAGCGCGAGTTTGGCGCGTCGAGGCGCGCGAGAGGTTGGAGCCTGCAGGCTGCGCACCTTCTCGCGCGGTGAGGACGGCTGCAGGCCGTTGCAGGGTGCGTCTGCAGACAAGGGACCATCTCGTGTCCGCTTGCTGCTGAGCCGGCGCCAAGCACGCCTACCGTTGCGCACGCTCCCTTTGCCCCGGCGTCCTCCAACTCTCGCACCTCTCGAGTCTCGACGACCTCGCACGATCTCACCACCCGCCCGCTGGTATCGCAGCTTGCAACCCTTGCCAGCCTCGCCGCCCCTGCTGCATGAGCACCGCCCGCTCGCCGCTACCCAGCGGCCTGGCAGCCCCCAGCAACGCCAGACCTCTCCCCCACTTCACCGCCCCTCCCTCGCTCCGTCCGTCGCGCGCACCTCTCCCACCCGCAGCATCACCGCCATCACCTCCCACTCGTTCCCTCAGGCAGGACTCACTGCGCATCCGAGGAGGAGCCAACGACGAAGGTACCGCGGCGGATGGACGGGATGCACGGCTCGAGGCGGTGCTCGAGAATCGGCGGTTGCAGGGCGTGGCCGTAGCGGCGGCGGCGAGGCCACCGCGCGAGGCGCAACCGGCCCACGGTCAAGGCGGTGGTGTGGGTGGCCGCAGGCACGATGCGCATGGGCAAGCGTGGCACGACGAGGGCGACGACAACGAGGAGCGCGAGGTGCTGCGGTCCACGGTCCCCAACCGGAATGGCAGCAGCAGCGACGACGACGTCGCTCTCAATCCGGGCAAGGTCGACCTCTCGCGCATGACGTCGACGCGGCGGTACATGGCCGAGCTGGACGAGGACGACGAGCCCTTGCCGGGCGAGGGCGACCGGTCGACCTGGCACTCTGGTGGGTGGGAGAGCGAGGCGAGGGACTCAATTGCGAGTCTCGAGCCGCTTCAGCGCGTCGGGCACGGTGGGGCGCGCGGGAGGAGCAGGCTGGGACCGCCGAGGGACAGCGCGCTGACGATGGGAAGCGTCGACACGGACCCTTTCTCCTATTCCGTACGTCGGGCCTCTCGCTTTTCGCCCTCGAGTCGAGTCCTCACTCTCGCGTCGTCCAGGTCTACGCCTCTCTTCCCTCGCCACGCGACTCGGCCTACGTCCCGGATGCCCTGCCTCCCTCCCTCCCTCACAAGGCTGAGCACCTGCCGACGGCGCCCCTCGCACACTCCCGCGCCTTCGACGAGGCGATGCCCGTCGTGCGGATAGGGCCTCCGTCCCCCACGACCGACGCTTTCCTGCAGAACCCGCACGACTCAGCGCTGTGGTCAGAAGTCACGCCCGCGCCGGAACCCCAGCGACAAGCCCTTGCCGCTCCCGCAACTGCACCTCCCCCAGCTGCTGCAACCCCTGAGCTGGACCTAGCACCGCAATCGCCACTCGCACAGAGCACCGGGCGCGTCCCGTCGCGTGTCTACTCGGCAAAGAACTTCTCGCGCCCCTTTGTCGCCCCATCTCCGCCAGCAGCCGCATCGCCCTCACCTCACGCCGTCCCGCCACTCTCGGCTCCCCTTCGCAGGCCCTCGAGCCCACGAGTCGACGCAAACGACATCACCCTCCCGTCGCCGCTCGACCGCTCGTCCTCCCTCGGGCACGACTCGCTGTTCGAGCGGTCGTCCAGCATCGGGCACTCGAGCCAGACGAGCCACAGTGCGCACCTGAGTGCGTGGGGGGATCCGAGCCGCGCGCGGCTGCACGACGAGGCCAAGCGCGCGATCGCGCTCGCGAGGGGCAAGAGCCAGCGGGCGGTCGCGGGGAGGGACTTTGTCGTCGCAGATGATGGGACGCCCGGCCTGCGCGTCGAGGAACTGCGCGACGTGCGCGCGTCGTCGCACGAGGAGGACTTGCTCGACGCGTACGACGGCGAGGAGGTCGAGCCTACGCATGCCCCTGCGTCTGTCTCGTCCTTTGCGCAGTTCGCGCCGCCGCCGTCCGTCTCGGCCTACTCGGCGTCCGAGTATCTAGAGTCGACACCCCAATTTCCGACCTACGTGCCGGACGCCTCGCCGCAGCCCATCTACGACACGCCGTCCTCTTTCGCTCCCTCACCCCCTGCACCTTCCTCTCCCGCGACACCTGCGCCTTTCCTCATCTCGCCGTCATCTCCAGTTCACTCTCAGCTCTCCCGGGGCGCTGCTTCGCCCGACCTGTCGATGCAACAAGCGCTCTCTCCGCAGCCGCCTCCCTCGCCCCCTCGGCAGCGGAACGTCCTGCGCAAGCAGCGACCGCAGGCGCCAGTACCGACCGACAAGCCCGTCGCGTCGCACGCGATGGGCCGCTCGCTCTCGTCCGAGTCGACGAAGAAGGAGGGCGTCTGGTCCCGGTTCCGGGCACGGTCCCGCTCTCGCGGCGCGAGCGACCGGCCCGACCCGAGCGTGTGGGCGCAGGAGCGCCCGCCCCTGCCCTCGCCACACGGCAGCGAGCTCCTCGTCTCGGGCCTGTCGAACTCGCTCCCCGCCTCGTCGACACGGTCCCTCGCCTCGCCCTCGCCTGCCCCATCCGCCCGCACCGCCTCCCCCGCCTTCTCGCCCAGCCTCTCGACCGCGTTCGCGCCACCAGGCTCTGCACCCCTGTCGCAGAGCGAGTTTGCCCGCCTCGCCGCCGCCCGACCCGCGTTCCCGCACCGCGGTGCGAGTGCCCGCTCGGCGCCGGAGGCGGGATGGGTCCTCAAGAACGTCGAGGGCGCGAGGACTGTGCAAGAAGGGCTGGTGCCGGGCGGAGCGGCGCGCGGCGTCGTTGTGCACCACGGTGCGGGCGCGGGCGCGGGTGCGCGCCCGACGGAGGACGACGAGGTGGAGCAGCTGAGCGAAGTGCTTGCTCGTCCGGGCCCGCTCGGGGCGGGACACGACCGCACGGGTTCGGGAGGCGCGAACTCGCTCTATTCGGACTACTCGCTCTACTCGCTTCCCGCGTCGGCACCGCCTGCGCCTCCCGCCCCTGCGCCTGCGCCCGCATCGCAGTTCCAACAGCAGCAGCAGCAGGGCGCGCAGGTGACGCGCAAGGCCTCGACGTTGCAGAAACTCGACTCGGCGATCGCGAGCCGGGGGACGAGCAGGCCCAGCGTCGTTGGCCGGACCGCGAGCGGCAAAGAGATCCGCAGGGAGCCCGTCACGCCGGATGACTACCTGCGTGCGTCTGCTTCTCTCGCCAACTGTTAGCCTAGAGACGACTGACTCACTCGCTGATTGCACGCAGAACTCGGCATCGACCTGCACGAGCGCGGCGAGCTCGAGCGCGCGGCCTGGTGCTTTGAGCAGAGCGCACGGAAGGACGGCGGCTGCGGCGCGGGCATGCTCATGTACGGGTGCGTGGCGTTTCGCTGACCGTCCCCCTCGAACGTCGACTGACGGGCCGTGGATGGTCTCATGCAGCCTGAGTTTGCGCCACGGCTGGGGCTGCCAGGTCAATGCCCCGCTCGGGTTCCGCTTCCTGCAGCTCGCCGCCGATTCGGTCGTCGCCGACCTCGACCGCGTCGTCTTTGGTGGGAGGACGCTGTCCGAGGCCGAGGCCAACACAAAGGCCGCAAAGGTGCGTGTTTCTCGCGCCCTTCCTGCTTGGCTGTGCAGTCGCTCACACTCAGCGGCGTCCCCGCAGAGCGAGCTCGTTCTCGCACTGCACGAGATTGGCGCGTCGTACCGCTTTGGCTGGGGCGTCGAGAAGTCCAAGCCGATGGTGCGTTCCTGCCTCGTCCCTGCCCAATTCCCGCCGCTCATCCTTGTGCCTCACTCACCTCACTCGTCGACTCTCGCGCCCCCGCCTCGCAGGCCGTCTCGTACTTCAAGCTCGCCGCCGACCTCGGCGACGTCGATGCGCAGCAGGACGTCGCGTTCGCGTTCGCAAACGGCAAGGGCTGCAAGAAGGACCTGAAGGAGGCGGCGCGGTACTACCGCCTCGCGATCGAGCAGGGCGCGCCGGCGTTTGGGCTGTCGTGGGTCTACAAGGACAAGTATCTCGATGCGTGAGGGGCGGGGGCGCGGGGACGCGGTGCGAGTCTGGTGAGACGACTCGTCACAGACACTTGGGCTGCGCACAGGCCCGCACGGACACTCTTTCTCTCGCGCTGTGCATCGCGCCACGCGCTCGTAGTTATTCGCTCGCATTGTTGTCACGAAGCTGTATTGACTCGACGTTGTCTCCTTGCGCGAGAGGAGAGCAGGCGAGCGGGGTGAGCAGGGCGGTCCAACCACTCAAGCGGAGCTGACATGCCTGCCCGCTCGACGAGCGTGCTCTCGCACCGTCGCCTTGGCTCGGCAAAGCGAGTCGCGCACAAAGAAAAGCCCAGGAGAACATCAGCGCGCGAGTGAGCGCTGCGGAAAGCGGCTGCCACTCGGTGCTCACTGCAGGGCGACTAGCCCTCATCGCGCGCGGGGAGCAGAAGACTCGGTGCGCAGGATTGCAGAACGACAAGGAGACGGGGAACGATGTCCAGAGAGGGTCTGTAGGAGTTGGGAGAACGGAAGGAGATCAACGACGCGGACGAGGCCTAACTTGAGGAGAGATGGGGCTGAGCGCGTCGGGATTGAAGCCCATCGAATCCGGCAGCGTCTCCCATGGCTCCGCGAGCGCATTGTGCTGCATCACAAGCTCGTGCTCGGGGCTCGGACTGGGAGACGCGACCGGCCTGCCGTGTCCGTGCGTGTCGAGGGTGAGCCTTGGGCCGCGCTCGAGCCTGCCAGGAAGGCCAGGCCCAGAGCTGCCGCCGGGGTGCAGGACGGGTGGCCCGCGCCCGTGCCCGTGCGGACGAGGGACGGGGTCGTACACCGAGGCCGGAGGTGGCGCCGTGTGCGAAGTGCGCAGGGCGCCCGGGTCGTGCCGGGAGGACGGCGAGGTGGAAAGGGGCGACACGGCGTTGTTGTCGTCCCAGGGGCGTCCTTGTGTGTGGGTGCGGGGTCAGCAAGTGGGCGCGGCAAAGGGAGACGAGGGATACACACTCTGCTCAAGGGGCGAGAGCAGGACACCTATGACAGACAGGGTGCGTCGTCAGCACGCCGCGCCGACCGAGTGGGCAGACAGAGGGAGCTGCGGACTGAACTGATTTCCGAGGGCACAAAGGAGACGCGGCCGGGCCTCCCTGATGTGAGTCGGAGCAGAGGTCAGCACTGCCACAGCACCGGCGAGCGAGCAGTGAGCGCACCCGAGTCAGACGGGGTACGCTGTGCGCCTGGCGTGTACACCGTCGAGTGGTGCGACGCGCGTCTGCCGGAGTGCCCGACCCCAGACGGCGGCGCGTCCCAGTCGGCGCTGGGGGCTCCAAGCGGCGAGACGGACCCGCGGCGGTGCTCGTCTGCGCCAGCGACGTGCGCGCGTCAGCGATCGCGGCACGACGGCGGCGGCAAGAAAGGGGATGCGACAGACTGGAGTGACTGTGCGAAGACGGAGGGCGGCCGTCCTCGAACACGAGCGGTTCCACTGCAGAGGGGGTTTGGTCAGGAGGGCCGCACCACATGCGGACATGGCAAATTACGCACTGTAGATGGTGCTCGGGGGTCGCCGCCCGCGACCGCCAGGCTGCCGCGCAGGACTCCGCGGCGCCGTGTAGAGCGGCGGTGGCTGTGGAGATGGGGACAAGTCAGTATGGCGAGGGCACGCGACACGTCCGGAATGGGCCGACCGGATAGACGACCTCGCCGCGCTCAGCTTGGCGGATGACACCCGCAAGCGCGCGGTAGCCGTGCCAGCGATCCGAGGCGAGTTGGACGTCGGCCATGACGTTCCCGAGTTCTTGCCGAACGACGAGCAGCCTCCCTTCCAGCTCGTGACGCTCCTTTTGGCGCTCTGCAGGCGAGATTGTGAGCCGCGCGACGCGTTCAGGAGAGACGTGAAGCAGGACCCGTACCGGCGGTGCTCGTGCCTTCCTTGACTCGTTTCCACGCCCTCTTGAGACGGTCTCGCTCCCGCCCGAGGTCTCTCAGGCGCACCTCGTCAGCCGCGAGGTGTCCCTCGACCTCCTTGCGGCGGTTCACGGCGGCCCTGTGCGCCTTGAAGGCATCCTCCTCCAACTGCGTCACCTGGTCCTTTATGTCAGGGAGCGTCTGCGCGACGAGATCGTCAATTGATGACAGGGGCCGAGAGAGCGAGGACGCGCACCAGGTTTTGTGCAAGCATCCAGTCCTCGTCGGCTTGCAGGGCGAACTTGGCCACCTGCTTGCACGCGTGGAACAGCTCCTGCCTGCGATGCTGCTCGTTCTGCTCAGCTGTGAGGAAGAGGCACAGGAATGGTCAGCGGCACTCTGAGGGGGGCTTTGTGGACGGGAACGGCGCGCACTGTCTGCACGGGCGAGCTTCAAGTTCGCGACGACATGGGCCCACTGCTGGAGGAGTGACAGGGCTGTCTGGTGCCCCTGGTCTTGCGCATGATGCGCTCCGTGGTGCGCGTGGCTCATGCTGGCGACACGATGCGGCGAGCTGGACGGGGAGCGAAGGAAGCGGATGAGAGAGGCAGAGGACGAAGCTGACCGAGCCGAGACGGTTGTCGTTGCTGCCGACAGCGAGTGGGAGACGCTCCGCGGACAAACCGGGCGTCCTCTCTAGTCCTCGAGCCCCTGTCCGCAACCCCTGTCCGTCGTCACCCTGACGCACGCACCTTCTCGGCGGCTTGCTGCCCGGTAACGCGGCACAACCCAGTGAGCGCCGGCGCAGCGCGCTTATGCATGAGCAGAAGCCGAGTCGGAGCCTCACGGTGCAGACAGTGCACGTCGTAAAAGCGCGTGGAACATCATTGCAGAGACGAGGCGCCACACGCGACGGAAGCTGCGGGGCAAGATGGCAGCAAGTTAGCACGCTGTCGCTCGCACGGACTCGGATGTTTGCCCGCCGCCGAGGATCCCAATCAGCGACCGCTCGAGACAGTCTCCCACCTCCCGCCGCCGCGCCGACAACCCGCAGAAGCGAGGCGCCGACGCAGACGACGAGAGCGGCGGGAGGACCGCGTCGAGCCGTCATAAGGGCCCGTCTGAGCTTCGTCAGCGGTCTGGCGCGCTCGCCTTTGCAGGGAGGCCCTGACCTCGAAGAACAAGGATGACTGAGAGACTGGTTTCATCCTCGGGAGAGCCTCGGCGGGAGGGGAGGGAAAGGGGGATAGAGACGCACCGCGCTGGTCAAAACTGCTCGTTGTCCGTGCCCATGACAAGCGTGCTGACAAAGGTCCTGGGCCCGTCAATAATCCCTGCGTCGTGACCAAGGCCAAAGGAGACCCGAGCGACCGAGCCACGGGGACGGGGCGGAGAGCCCGGAGAGCGCAGAGCGAGACGGGTTGCGCGCGTCGTGCGCCTTCCAGAGACTCTTTTACGCAGTCCACAGTCCAGCAAGAGGCCAGCGACGCGAGTGATGAACAAGTCGACGAGGGAGAGCCTGGGCGCGCCGTGCGCGCCGCCTTCCCCCTCGAACCACTCCGCCGCTCGGGCTCGAGCCGTGTGACTGCTACCCAGACAGGGACACGAGCCATTCACGCTTGACGACGAGCGACGAACCCACCCAGACACGCCAGTCGCCGCCGTTGCCGCGCGCGTGTGCCTCCTCCCAACCTCCGATCGCGCCTCGTCCTCCCCACGACTAGGTGAGCACGCGCACTCGCAGGGCCAGTAATTCGCAGAGGGACTTGATCAAGGTCTCGCCGCCGACTGCGACCAGCCGGAAACGCGCGCTGACCTTCCCTCTTCCTCGTCGTCGCACAGCAGCAGCGCACGGCCGCCATGTCGTCCAACTCGAGCCTCGCGTTCGGCAAGTACGAGTGGATCTGCTCCCGCGGAGCACTCATCGTGTGCCCCTTGCTCGGCGAGACCGACTACGGCATCGAGCCCGTGTGCTACTCGCGCAATGTCGAGTTTGGCCGCACCCTCGTCTTCCAGCCAGGTCCGTCTCCCTCGGCGCTGAGACGATGCCGGAGCGCGCGCTGACAGCTCCCCCGACACCCGCAGCGACGTCGTTCCTGCACATCTGTGCGCTCTTGATGGTCACCATCATGATCTTGCACATCCGCAGCAAGTACACGGCCGTCGGGCGCAAGGAGATCCTCGTCTTCTTCTACATGTACTTCCTCGAGGAACTCCTCGCCATCTTCCTCGACTCGGCCATCATCCCGCCCAGCTCTGACGTCTACGCCGTGCGCCCGCCATCCCGCTCTCGTCAAGCACCCTCTCCGCGCTGCTGCTGACGCTCCTCGCGCGCACGCAGTGGTTCGCCGCGATCCACACTGGCTTGACATGCGCAACATTCTGGTGCCTGCTCGTCAACGGCTTTGTCGGCTTCCAGGTCGTCGAGGACGGCACGCCTTTGTCTCTCTGGGTGCGTGTTTGCTCTCTTTGGCCTCGCTCATCCCTGCTCACGTCCAAACCTCGCGCAGTTCCTGCAAGGCTCCTCAGCAGTCGTCGGCATCATTGTCGGCCTGATCGCGATCGGCACGTTCAAGGACGCCGCGGGCCTCTCGTCCGCCACCCCAACAGGCCTCTGGGTCCTCCAGTTCATCTTCAACCTCGCCTGCGTCGTCATCTACATCGTCGCACAGCTGCTCCTCGTGTGGCGCACGCTCGACGACCGGTGGCCGATCGGCGACATCCTGTTCGGCACGGCGTTCTGGGTCATTGGCCAGGTCCTCCTGTACGGCTTCAGCAACTCGATCTGCGACGCCGTGTCGCACTACCTCGACGGGACCTTCTTCCACTCGCTGTGCACGCTCTTTGCCGTCATGATGGGTGCGTCGCGCTGTCGCTCGAGCCCTGTTCCCCGCGCAACCTGGGTTCCAGACCAAGTTGCGCGGGTTGCTCGACACGATGCAGTAGCTGACCCACATTGTCGCTGCCTCTTTTCGAACAGTCTACAAGTACTGGGACAGCATCACGAAGGAGGACGTGCGTCGCATCTCCCTCCCTCTCGCCCTCCTCGTTTCCTCCTGGTCTCCCCGTCCTCACCCCCCGCCTCACCCGCGCAGCTCGAGTTCTCGGTCGGGTCCAAGACGGCCGCATGGGACGTCAAGGAGAGCCTCCTCGACGAGGACGACCGCTCGTACGGCCAGGGCGCATACCCGCCGCAGAAGAGCTACAGCTCGTACGGCTACTGAGCGCGACGCGCGCGCTCTCGGGCGAGCGCCGCGCGGGGATTACACAGACTTGGCGAGACTCGAGGGGGACCCTGTTCATACCCCTGGGCCTTTTCCAGCTCGCTTCGTCGACTCGTCACACTCGTTTCCTCGCCCTGAGCGCTCCGCCCACAGACACTCGAGTCCCCCACCCCCTGTCTTCCTACCTTCTGCCCCATCCCTGCCGGCCCAGACGCCGTGTTTGTAATGCTTCCGCAGACCTGACGCCTTTTCGTCTCTCGCGCCTGCCGATGCGAGGGTGGTTCCTGCGGTCGCGCTTGCGTCCCCCTGTCGCGCGAGGGCGGGTGGAAGAAGGAAAGCCGCGCTTCGCTTACTGGTTGAATTACGGCTCATGGCTGTGTATGAGGCTACAGAGAGCATGTTCTCTGTCGAGCCGAACGAGCACAAGCAAGCACGAGATGTACAGGGGGACCCGGTCCGGGCGCACGGCACCGGCCGACGCGGTTCCTCCTCCGCGCTCCTCCTCCTCGCCTCCCTCACGCCGCCCGCGCAAAGGCTCTCACATATCAGCAGCCATGGCAATCCCTTCTGACAGCGAGTACGGGCCCATCCGGTGCGTGCTCGTCCTCGTCTCTCACACGCTCGCTTGCCTCCCCACTCGTCGACCCGGCTCACGTTTCTGGCCCGTCCCCAGCACGCCCCTCGACGTCGACAAGCTGCGCAGCTACATCGAGGCGCAGGTCAAGGGCTTCAAGATCGACCCGACCGTGTACCAGTTCTCGTTTGGCCAGTCGTGCGTCACGCGTCTCCCCTCCTCCCCCTTTGCCCCTTCCCCACCTCGCTCTCCGGCCCGGCTCCGCTGCTCACCTCTCGTTCGCGGGCGCGCGCCTTTGCCTCTCTCTCGGACCACCCGCAGTAACCCGACGTACCTGCTCACGGGCAACAACGGCAAGAAGTACGTCGTGCGGACCCGCCCGCCCGGCCCGCTCGTGTCAAAGACGGCCCATGCCATCGACCGCGAGTACCGCATCCTCGACGCGCTGAGCCAGGAGGGGAGCGTCCCCGTGCCCAAGGTGTACCACCTCTGCAAGGACGACTCGGTCATCGGGAGGCAGTGGTACCTCAGTGCGTCTCGTCGTGCCCTCTCTTGCTCGCGTCGCCGGCGTTATCGCCCCAAGCTGACCTGTGGGTCGGACGGCCGAACAGTGGAGTACTTGGCGGGTCGCAAATACGAGGACGTGCGCATGCCCGAGGTCAAGACCAAGGCAGAGCGCGAGGCACTGTACGTCGCCGACGCGTCCCCGAGCGCCTCGCCAGAAGCTGTCCCGCTGACCCGACCCGACCATACCAAGGTGGCTCGCCGCGATCAAGACGCTCGCCTCGCTGCACGCACTCGACCCGCAGAAGATTGGGCTCGGCAACTATGGTTCGACGGCCGCCTTTTACCCGCGGCAGATCCGGTGCGTCTTCTCTTTCGCCTTTTCCTTCTCTTGACCCCAGCTGAATCCCTTCGTGCACACCGCAGTTCCCTCTCCAAGGTCTCGCAAGCCCAGTCCGAGGTCAAGCACACGCAGACGGGCAAGCCCGTCGGGCCCATCCCCAACCTCGACTTCCTCCTCCGGTGGTATGGCGCCAACCTGCCCGGGGCCAACCCGGAGAGCCCGCAGATCCAGCAGGGCGGGAGGAGCCTCGAGGGGAGGATCGTCCATGGCGACTTCAAGATTGACAACTTGGTGAGTCTTTGCGGACCTTCTCAAGGGTGTGCGGCGCGGCTCTCTGTCGCCTCCGAGCGCTTGCAGAGTGGCGGCGCGGGTCGCTTCCACACCCCTTTGCGCTGTGGACCAAGACGCCCCTCGTATCAAGCAGCACGCTCCCGCCAATCTCACCGTCCGCTGACCCGCCTTTCTCCCGCCTCGCGCAGATCTTCCACCCGACAGAGCCTCGCGTCATTGGCGTCATCGACTGGGAGCTCTCGACGCTCGGGCACCCCTTCTCGGACCTCGCCAACCTGCTCCAGCCGTTCTACATCCCGACCGACTCGGGCGGAGCGGGCTACCTCACGGGACTGAGGTGCGTTTCACGAGCTTTCTCGCATGAGTGCTTGGCGAGTTGGGAGCCGCGCCATGCGATTCCTGCCGTCTGGCGCTCGTCGCAGTACCCTCCCACAAGACTGACCCCTGCCCCTCTCGCGCGCCACACACAGGGACATCCCCCCCTCGTCGCTCCCGATCCCCCCGCCGTCGACGCTCCTCGCCGCCTGGTGCACGCACCTCTCGCTCGACTTCCTCACGACCGTCGGCGGCGACGCCGGGACCGTCGCTGCGGGAGCTATGGGCAACGTCCCGCTCGAGCAGCAGGGCGACATTGCGAGGGGCCGGAGGGCCTGGGAGGGGTGCGTGTCGTTTGCGTTCTTCCGGGTGCGTCTCTCTCCAGGCCTCTCTCTCTCCCACTCTGTCTGTGTCCCGAGCGGCGCTGACGAGCGGAGACCACACACGCACACCGAGCAGCTCGCTGTCATCACGCAGGGGATCGCAGCGCGCGTTGCGCAGGGCAACGCCTCGTCGGCCAAGGCGGCGCAGCACGCCAAAATCTTCCCGCGCCTGAGCGAGCTCGCGATCCAGCACATCAGGATGTTTGCCGACGGGCCGGGCGACAACAAGGCGAAGCTGTAGAGCGAGTAAAGCCCCCGAGGAAAGAGCGGTTGACGTCGTGCAGTGCTATGGGATCTGTGCCTCTCTTGCGATGGCTGTCCACGGTCACGCACGGTGAGCGAGAGAGGATAGATACTGGAGTTACGACAACAAAGGGCGTGGAAACCGCCTCTACGGAAACAACTCGCCTCCCCGACCACCGCCTCACGCGCCCCGCTTCGCCAAGTCATTCAGGACCTGGCTAACCCTGAGCCCCAGCTCCCTCACCCTCTCCCGCACGTCCTCCTTGTCCTCCGGGACCCTCAGGACGTAGCGCTCGAACCGGTCCGGGTGGTACGCCAGCACGGCCTGCCGCAGGGTCGCCTTGTGCTTGTCGGCGGGGAGGGAATCCGGGAGGAGGAAGGAAGAGATGGCGGCTGTCGTGAGGTCCGTCGGAGCGGGCCAGGAGAGCGGAGGGAAGGCCATGGGTGGGTAGAGCGGCCAGGGGAAGTCACTGAAGCGGAGAGGGAACGAGGATTTGCTGTCCGTCGCGGGCTTGGCGGCCTCGGGGGCGTCGGTGGGCGCATCTGAACCGTCGGCTGGGGCCTCGGGTGGAGGAGGGGCGGGAGTCGACGAGGCCGAGGAGGACGCTGACGCCGACGTCGACGCGGCGGGTGGTGCGGCGCCAGCAGCCGACACCGCCTGGTGCAGTTTCCTCCACCCCTCGTCGTACCGTTTCCTCGCCTCCGTCTCCTCCTCCTTGCTCTTCCTCTTCTTGCGTTCCTCGAGCCTCCTGATCCGCTCGCGCTCCTCCCTCATCGCCTTGTCCCTGTCCCTCCTGTCGCGCTCGTCTTTCTCCCTTCGCTCCTTCTCGAGGCGCTCGAGGCGCTCGACCTCTTCGCGGTTCTTGCGGCGCCACATTCCCGCGCGGACAAACTCTGCGTACTCGTCCTCGTCCATCTGGCCGAGGTACGACGACGAGGACGACGCGGGGGGGACGATGCCCGCCGCTGCGCCCGCGGCCGAGCCGTACGTCGTCGCGTAGGCGGGGACCTGTCGGGCGTAGAAGTCGTCCTCGAAGGCGCCGATGCCGCGGTCTGCGGCCTCTGCGTCGGCGAGCGCCTCGAGGAACTCGTCGTCGGTGCGGGTGCGCTTGTGCGCCTGGGTCGGGGGCACGTCGCCCTCTGGGTGGTGCGGGTCGTAGTCGTCGTCTGTGCCTTGGCCAAAGTAGTCTGGTTTGGGCGGGTTGCGTGGCGGCGTGAGGGACTCGTCGCGCGGGCGAGGGCGGTGCTTGGATTTACGGGCGGCGCGCTTCTGTGCGCGGATGACGGCCTCGTCGTAAGACGTGGCCTTCATGCGGAGGGGCATGGTGTGCCCAGTGTCTCCTCGATGCAGTGAGAGAGAGGGAGAGCCCGGGCGAGTGAACTCTGGGTTGACCTCATCCTCGCGCCTCGATGCTCCGATCAACACCTCGAGGCACACTCTTGCTTCGACAGATCCCTCGAGGAGCTCTTCCTTGGCACCCTGTCGCAGCAACGCGCTCCTTCACGTCCTCGATCACCCGCCCTTGCTCGTCCCCATCTTCATCAGTCCGACCCCCGAAACTCCGCTTCGCTCCCTCTCCGACAGGCTACCTGCACCTGGGAGGTCTCCGAACAGCACTCTACAACCACCTCCTTGCCCGCAAACTGGGCGCCAAGTGGGTCTTGCGGGTTGAGGACACGGACCAGGTGCCGCACCGCCCCACTCCCTGCTCGTCCTCAGGCCCCGGCTGACTCTTGCCTCTGCCCTGTGCAGACGCGGTACGTCGAGGGAGCTGTAGAGTCGCTACTGCGCACGCTCGACTGGGCAAAGCTCGAGTTCGACGAGGGTCCGTCCGCCCCTTCCACTTCCCTCTTGACCCTCCCTGCTCCTCGCACGAGCCTGACCGCTTCACTCGCCCGCAGGACCCGGCAAGGGTGGCCCGAACGAGCCTTACTTCCAGTCGGAGCGCAAGGAAATCTACGACCGCTACCTCGAGCCCCTCATCGCCGTGCGTCAGTCCGCTCGCTCGCACGGATCGACGGCGCCTCCTGCTCGGTCGCGGGCTGAGCTCGCTGCAGCGGTGCCAACTGACGGAACGTGTCACTCCTCACAGACCGGCAAAGCCTACCATTGCTTCTGCACCCCCGAACGCCTCGCCGCGACGCGCAAACGCCTCCAGAAGCAGGGCTCGCACGAGGGGTACGACCGGCGGTGTCTGGGCTTGTCGCAGGATGAGGTCCGGGAACGGTTAGAGAAAGGCGAGAGGAATATTGTGCGGTTCCAGGTGCGTCCCAGGCGGCGGACCGGCACACCTTCTCAGCCGGCCTTTCCTCTCGCGGGGGGCCATGTCAGGATGTGCCTGACTTTTTGCGAATCGCAGAGCTCGTCAAGCGCTCTCACGCAAGAGGACCTCATCTACGACGCGATCCACTACGACTCGCTCCCGCTCGAGGACTTTGTCCTGCGCAAGTCGGACGGCCTCCCGACCTACCACTTTGCGAACGTCGTCGACGACTACGAGATGGGCATCACACACGTCCTCCGCGGCGAGGTGCGCGCCTTCACTGCTCCCCCCTCCCAGCTTGCGCTGACTGTGTTCATTCGACGCGTCGGCGCACGCGCAGGAATGGCTCCCATCGACGCCGAAGCACCTCCTGCTGTACGACGCGCTCGGCTTGCCCCGCCCCGAGTTTGCCCACCTGCCGCTGCTCGTCAATCCGGATGGGAGCAAGTTGAGCAAGCGCGCGGGCGACGTCAGGGTCGAGGACTACATTGTGAGTCGCGCTCGCCGCCGCCGTCGCTGGTTGTTTTCGCTCTTTCGGGCGTGAAGTTACAGCGTAGATCACCTGGACGGGCGTCGGCTGATGCCTTCACTCACAGGCAAAGGGCTACGAGCCCGAAGCGCTCCTCAACTTTGTCGCCCTCATGGGCTGGTCCCCGCAGTCCTCCTCCTCCCCCTCCCCCGACCCCTCGACCGTCCCCCGGTCTCCCTCCCCGCGCGACAACCTCAACGAGGAGGTCCTCCCCCTCCCCGCCCTCATCCAGGCCTTCTCCCTCGAGGGCGTCAACAAGAACCGCGCGACGATGCAGAGTGCCAAGCTCGACTTTCTCAACCGGGCGCACGTCAGGATCAAGCTGGCCGATGCGGGAGAGGGCGGAGGGAGGGAAGACGTCGCGAGGAGGGCGGTCGAGGTCGTCAGGGGCAAGTGGCCTGAGTTGGAGGGCGAGCGGGTCGAGCAGGCCTATGTCGCGCGCGTGCTCGATGCGCTCAAGGTGCGTTCTTACCTCCTCTCGCCTGGGTTACCTGCCGTATTCGGGTCATCCGCCCTGACACGACGTCGGGCGTTCGCAGGACCGGCTCCACACGATCCTCGACGTGCCGTCGCTCGGCGCCTACTTCTTCCACGCGCCTTCGCTCGACTCGGCGCTCGCGGCGCAGCTGTTCAAGAGCGTCCCCGCCCCGGTGCACCGTGCGGACTTTCTCCATTTATCCCTGTCTTCGTTCCGCTCCCGCACTGACCCACCCTTTCTCGCACCGCAGGCGAGTCACTCAAGGCGGCCCTCACGGCCCTCTCCTCCGCCCCCTCGCCCTTCCTCGCCCCGGCCAACCCCTCCGCAGAGCTCGACACCAACAGCCTCAAGGACGTCCTCGACTCGCTCGTCGAGCAGCGAGGAGGCAAGAAGAGGGCAAAGGAGGTGATGAACCCGCTTCGTTGGGCCCTCACGGGGCAGAAGGTGCGTGCCTTGCTCGCGGGCTCTTTCTCCTTCTGCTACGAGAGATCGCTGATACTTTTAGCTCGTCGGGCACCGCAGGTCGGCGCCGGCGTGGTAGACGTCATCGCCGTGCTCGGCAAGGATGAGGTCGCGCGTCGCATCGAGGCGGGACTGGCGTGGATTGACGCGCAGGACAAGGCGTGAGCTGGTGTAGAACCTCAGATGGATGGGTGGCGTGTTGCGCGAGTGTACACCGGCTGGACGAGGGCCCGCGCAGCAATCGCACGTCGAAGACGTCCTTGTCTACAGCTCGCCCAGCTCTCTCGCACTCCGTGAGCTATCGGGCCAATCCGAGCAAAGCTCGCCCTCTCAACAAGCACCGCGTGCAATTCATACGTGTTTTGCTCATCGCCCCGCCTCGGCTAAGTCCTCCCGCTCCCTTCCTCGCCCACCCCGCCTCACTCCATCGGGTTGGTCCTCCCCTGCTGCTCGATCCGGCCGTCCCTCTGGCCCCCTCCGGCCCGAAAGCACCCACACAGCAGCCAGTCGAGCCACCCGATGTCATCGTCCTCCCCCGCGTCCTCCGCCGCGCCCGAGCCGCTGCTGCGCGCCCGCGACGCGCCGTACCGCTCTGCCGACGCCGGCGCGTCGGGGTGCATCAGCGCGCGGGGCTCGGGCGCACCCCGGGCGGAGGAGCGGCGCCGCCGCGCTGAGGAGGCGGAGCTGGGCCCGGACGGGTACAGCCCTGGGGAGGAGTACGGCGTCGTCGAGCGCGAGGCATCGCTGTGGGCGCTGCTCCACCCGGGGGAGGGCGTCCTCGGCGGCTGAGGTGCGCCAAAGACAGGCGCGGACGCAGCGCCGTGCGGTTGCGTGCTCGAGTGGAACGCGCCTGGCCGGGTTGGCGTGGGAGAGGTGACGACCACGTCGAGGAAGGGGTTGTCGCTGCTACTGCTGCCGCCGGCGCCGCCTCGAGGCAGTTTCGCCGGCGACGCGTGCGGAGTCGTCGCGGCCGATGCAGGCGGAGACGCGAGCCCCGGGAGGTCCTCGATGAAGCGCGACGCGGTGCGCGCAGTGCGGTCCGTCGCGGTGGACTCGAGCGAGACGAACGAGGCGCTTGACGAGGGGGCGAAGGGGTTCGAGGTGTGCGTGCTGGTTGGTGTCGCGAGCGAGGCGTCATCGAAAGGGCTTGGGGCGTTCGCCGCAGAAGAGGCCGCTCCGTCCGAGTCGCCCTCGTCCGCCTCGCCCACTCGCGCCAAGCCGCCCCCGTCTCCTCTCCTCGGCTGTCCACTGGCCGGATCTGCAGCGTCCTCCCCCTCTCCGCTCTCGATGCTGAGTTTCCGCCTCGCTCGCCGTCCCGCAACTCCCTCCTCAAGCTGCATCGCCTCCGCCGCTCCTGCCCGACCAAGCTCAAAGTCGGTCACCTCGAGCGCGCCAGTTCCTGCACCACCGGGTCGTCGACGACTCCCTGCACGCAGAAGCGTCGAGGTGCGGCGGACGAGCGCAGTCGGGGAGAGGGGCGCAGGAGGAGCGGGGAGAGCGGGCATGACGAGCTTGGTCGAGCGGCGGAGCGAAGCTCGTCGCTTGGCGTCGGCGCGGGACCACTTTGCGAGGTTCTGCGTGGCCGAGACTTTGTCAGAAGGGGTGTGTCGAGAGACGAGAGAGCAGCCTCGCTGGACGCACCTCTTGGATCCTGCGCTCCTCTATCGCCTCGACGTCGTCGTCGTCCTCGTCGGGCCGCATGTCCAGCACGACATCCCCACTCGCGCTGCGCACATGCGCATAGTCCGGCTCGACGGCACGCTGCTTGCCTTTGTCCCTCGTCCTGACAGGCGACGAGCGCGCCCGCACGCCCAGGTCGCCTCCCTCTTGCTCGTCTCCGTCCGGTCCGTCCGTCTCCTGCCCGCCTGCGGCGTAGGTCGATGGTGCGTTCGAGCGTGCAGTTGGCTTTGGATAGGGCTTCAGGGACGAGTCGTATGGCTCGGGTACGGGGAGCGGGAGTGGAGAGGCGGAGGCAGGTGGGGGAGGTCCACTCGCGAGAGAGAGGGCCCGAGGGGACGAAGGCCCCGCCAAGGGTGACGGTTGCATGCCAAGTGTGGGATGGGAGTTCCCGTGGTCCCTGTCGTCAGGTCTGGCGGGAGCAAGGCGGTCGGCTCTGGAGGGCGTGCAATCGACGGCGATGAGGAACGCGAGGGCGGGCGAGGGCGGCGCTTGGGTCAGGCGCGCTGGCTTGAGCGAGCAGGGCTGTCTTCGATCAAGCGCGCGTGACCGTGCAAGCGTAGGAGGTGAGAGCCAGATCGTTCGTCGGAGTGACGAGCCAAGTCCGAAGTCCGACGGCGAACCGCGAACGGCGAACGCAGCAACTGGCAACCAGCTCTCTCTCGCCATGACGCGCATGTCACACCCCGCACGGCCCTTGCGAAGCGTTCGTGCCAGATGCAATGCGATGGCGGCCCATGCGCCCTCTCTTGAAGAGCGAATCCTTCCCGCTTCTCCCCGCGCCCCTTCGTGGCGCGCGGCACTCGAGTCCCTCCCGCGTATCTGCTCCCCGCGCTACACCTCGCCCCTCAGCACCCTGTCGCGCATCTCCCTCGCCTTGAGGATCGCCCGGGGCGGCATGCCCGCCAGCCGCGCAATCACGAGCCCCGCCGAGTCGCTGTTGAGCCCGCGGCGGATCGTGTGCACGTAGCGCACCGAGTCCTGCGAGTCGACGTGCCGCGAGGGTCAAAGAGATCCTGTGACCGTGGCTAGTGCCCTTGAAGGTGCAGAGGGAGAGGAGAGCGCAGACAGACCTCCCTCTCCTCGACGTCCGTGCACCAGAACTCGACCCCTTTCCACTCTCCCGTCCCCCTCGCCCGCTCGTCCTCCCCGTCGTACCCGAGCAAGGCGCCGAGGCGGTGGTAGTGCGTCGCAAAGAGCGTTCGCGAGCGGTTGACGTGCGCGAGGTGCTCGAGTGCGGCGTAGGCGATCGCGAGGCCGTCGATGGGCGATGTGCCGCGGCCCAGCTCGTCAAGGAGGACCTGCAGGATCCACTCGTACCTTGTCAGCGTCGCGTGTTCCGAGGAGGAGACGGGACGAAGCAGTGAAGGGAGTGCATCGACGCACCAACGACCTGCTCGTCGCATTCTCCAGAATGCTCGTCGCCTCGTCCATCTCGATCATGAACGTCGACCTGTCGCGGTCGAGCTCGTCGCGCGCGCCCACGCGGCTGAAGACCCGGTCGCAGATGCCGAGGCGGGCAGAGTCGGCGGGGACGTAGGAGCCTGCCTGGGCCAGGACGGCGATGAGGGCTGTTTGGCGCAGGAAGGTCGACTTGCCGGCCATGTTCTGCGGCCACGGGCGAGGGAGGAGAAGGTATCAGCTGACGGCGGATGACGGAGCGGAACCAGGGCGAGGTGGACGCACCGGGCCGGTGAGGACATGGATGAAGGACGGATCTTTCTCGACGTCGTCGACATGGCGGAACGTGACCGAGTTGGGCGTGAAGGAGCGGTTCTGGGCGATGAGGGCGTTCTCGACTGTTGGATGCCGGCCTGCGACAATTTCGAGGGACGAGCTGCGAGGCGGAATGCGGCGGTGGTCAGGCCGGCGAGCAGCACGGTCCGAGCAGGCGAAGAGTGCGCACCTCGTGTCAACCTCCGGACGGACCCAACCGTTCTCCTCGGCCACCTCTGCAAAGCCCATGACGACATCGAGCTCGGCGAGCGCGTCCGCCGTATGCAGCAGGCTGTCGTAGTTCTCCAGCACCTGCGCGAGCGGGCGTGCGCTCGGAATGAGCGACGCGTGCGTAAGAGACGGTAGGCATATTGGAGAGGGAACGCACGCGCGCGACGAGGACCTGCGTGGCCTCGACCTCGAGGTCCTTGATGCGCTGCTCGATGTCGGTGATCCTGCGGTGCAGCTGTGCCCACTCCTGCTCAGCCGAGCTGGTCAGCTCACCGTACTACGCTCGGAGCACGCGGGCAGAACAGAGAGAATGTGAGAGGGAAGCACCACGCACCCGCACTACGTAAAGCCTCGTCGAGTTGGTCTTCTGATGCACGAGTGCCGCCGGGTCCTTCTCGACCTCCCTGACGCCGTCCCGCACAAAGATGTGCACGGCGGGGCCGACGCGCTGCGCGACCTTGAGGGAAAGGTTCTTGGACTTGTACCGCGTACGGAGAGCGTCTTGCAGCGCCGAGGCCTCTTCGCGCAGCGAGTTGAGCTCGCTGTGCAGAGCGGCGAGTGCGGGGGAGAAGCTTTACGGGCGCGGGTGCGTCAGCTCTTTGGCTGATCGTCACGGAGAAAGGGCCGCAACGAGGTACTCACTCTGGCCGGATGACCCACGCCTGCCCCTCACCCCACAGGCCCTCCCCCTCCGCTCCTCCCCCCCCTCCCTCCTCCGTCGCCTCCCTCTCGAGCCTCGCGCGGCTCGCCGCACGCTCGCCCAGCTCGGCAGCAAGCACCGCCTCCCTCTCCGCCTGTTCCTCCCTCCTCATCAACGCATCCTCATCAATCGCCTCGTCAATCTCGTCCGCGAGCTGATCAAACTCTCCCAGCTCGTCCCTCAGCGTGCGGACAGCGCTCTGCGCCGCGTCGTCCGGCCCGAGGAGCGGGAGCGCAGAGGCGAGTTCCTGCCGGACGACGGCGAGGGCGCGCATGGTCCGTTTGAGGCCGAGGAGGTCGTGTGCGGGGTGGGCGCGGCGCAGCGCGAGGCGCTGCAGCAGACGCGGGGTGTCGTCCAGCGTGCGGAGGAGCGCGCGGAGGTACGACCGGGTGGTGGGGGCGCCGGTGGAGGAGTGGAAAGCGGAGACGAGCGCGAGGCGCGTGAGGATCGTGCGGAGGTCGGTGGAGGGGGCGCCTATCGAGGGTGGGGCTCATCAGTGGGGTGCGCAGAGACTGCGGCGTGACGGGTCAGAGAGGAATTTACAGAGCCGCTCAACGAGCAGGCGGTGCCCGCCCGGAGTGACCGTCCGCCTCACGGCGCCGAGCAAGCTCCCCCTCACGCCCCCTCGCAGGCTCTCCCTGATCTCGAGCGACTTGAGCGTGGTAGCGTCCATCTGCATGACCGTCGCCGGGTCGACGAACGTGGCCGACGTTCGCGGCGGAGGCGTCATCGGGAGCGTGTTGGCGAGGTAGGCGAGGAGGACGGCCTCGGCTGCCGAGTGGGGGGACGGGACGGCCGTCGACGAGGAGGGGACCGCGTCGGTCGATGTCTCGGAGACCATGATCCCTTCGCGGAGGCTCTCGCCACGGAGGAGGTCGAGGATGCGTCCTCCGAGCTTGGTGTCCCTGAGCCGCTCATCGACGACGACCTCCTTGGGCCGGACGAGGTGAATGTCGTCCCTCAGCGCCGACAGCTTGCTCGTCCGCGTGAAGGACGCCCCCGTCGAGATGTCGCGGTACGCCATGCCGATCTCGTCCCTCACGCTCGACCCGTCCGTAGCGACGCCCAGGGCGAGCACAAAGTTGCTCTGCTCGAGGTCGACAAAGGCCTCGTCGACTCCCGTCCCCGGTGTGACGACGCGCGTCACCTTGCGCACGGTGACGGCGCTGGCCGAGTCGCGGCCGACCTCTTTGAACTCCTCGACGATGACGACCTTGTGGCCAGCCTCGACGAGGGCAGAGACATGCTTGTGGAGCTGGAAGAGCGGGAATCCGCAGAAGGGCTGGGGGGCCTTGTGGCTGCCCTTGCCGAACGACTTGCTCGTCAGCTTGATGCCGAGCAGCTTGGCGACCTGCTTGGCCTGCTCAAAGTAGGACTGCGAGCCGAGGGAAGATTCACCGCATGAGCGGGGTGTCCCCAGAACGAGCGACGTCAAAGGGAAGCTGCATACCTCGAAGAAGGAGCCGACCTGGGTGAGGAGGATGGCGTCCGGGTACGCAGCGAGGTCGGCGCGGATGGCCTTCTCGAGAGCCGTCACGCCCACCTTCGGCGGTGACGCGTCCTTCTTGTCGTCCAGCGGGCCCTCGCCAGTATCCGGTCCCCGCGCAGGCGTCGTCTTGGGTGCACGTCGGCGCACTGTCCGCTTGAGAGCCTTGGCCGGCTCGTCCACCTCGTGGGGCGCTGTCGAGGGGGAGAGAGCGAGTCAGCCCGGGCGTCGTTGCCGGCGAGCGCAGCTCGACGCACCCTCGTCGTCTCGAGGCTTCCCGTCGAGGCCCAAAGGCGGGAGGCTCCTCCGCTCGATGCCGTACTCGTCGAGAACGACCCGGGGCGGAGAAGTCGAGGGACCTGCGCTGGTGCTCGTCCTGCCCTTTGCCGTGCGCGTCGGCGTGCGCGGGAGAGCTCGGGGGCTGGCGAGGGTGCTGGCGCTCGTGCTGACGCTGCGTACGACGGCGGGCGCGAGGCCGCGGCGGACGAACATGGCCGTCGTGGGGAGGAGGGAAGAGGGTGCAGCCGGCGCTCGGGAGCGGGTGCGCGCTGTTATTGCGCGTGTTTAGAGTGTCCCTGGAGAGTGCCCCTGGCGACTGCAACTCGACCAGGACTAGGCCTCGGTAGTAAGCGGAGGCCGGGGTCAGAGGGCGAAGGGCAAGCACCGCCTCGCTCTCGCTCTCTCTCGCCCTCACCACCGCCTCGCCCTCTCGACTGACCTGCAGAGCTTCTAAGCGGTCTACTCAAACCTTCAACCACCGGCAGAGCTCGTTGCCTCACGCGCCCATCCCCCTCGAGCTTCCCTCCTGACCTCCCAAGTGGGGGCCCTCACCTCGTCCTCCCAACTTCACCCTGCCCGGACAAGCCAGCGAGCGAGCATGGCAGACCCACGCCCTACAAGCGACCGCACTGCCGCGTCGACCCCGCCAGAGCCTTTCCTCCTCGGCATCCTCCACCTCGTCCTGTCGCCCTTCCCCGCCCCGCTTCCACCCGCACTGCTCAGTCAGACCACCCGCCAGGCCATTCACTACCTCTCCATCTCGCCTGACGAAGACTCGTACTGGACCTGCGGACGCAACGATCAACAGGTCGCACTCCGCCGCCGCGAGCTCATTGAAGGTGCGTCGCCGCGGCCTTTCGCCTCTCCTCCTCCCGAGCCCTCACAGGCTCGCTCGACGAATGCCCACAGGCTGACACGACCTCGCACAGCCGGCAACCTCGACGACCTCGTCCTGTCGCACGCGCGCTTCTCGTTCGACCTCAACGAGACCAAAGCGCTCATCTCGCTCTCGCTCCCCTACTCGGGCGGCTCCTCTGGCGAGGCCCTCGGCGTCGTCCTCGCCTGGGAGGACAACACGTCCCCTCTCGCTGCGGCGACCGGCGGCGCGCCGTCGACCGCACCGGGCCAGCCGCTCAGCGACGACGATGTCCGCCCTGGGTGGACCTTCCTCGAGCTACAGGTCGTCGACGACGGGTCTCCCTCGCCGCACTGGCACTCGTCCCTGAACGACGCCGTCGAGTCGGCGACAGCATCCCTCGGGGGCGCGCTCGCCCGCGACTCGCCGTCGTCACGCGGCGAGCCAGCCGCAGAGGCGAGCGAGGAAGCGGGCGAGGGCCGCGCGCGGTTCGGCGCGGCGGCGGGAGTCGATGACTGCGAGGGGACGACGCCCGGTGGGATTGGCTCGGCGGATGACTTCTGGTCGGGGTGGAGCGACGACGAGGGGGACGGCAAGAAGGGCGAGGTCTGGTCGAACGGAGGAGGGAGGGGTGCGATGGACGAGCAAGAGGCGGAGGACGAGTACTGGAGCTCGTACGGGGCTGTGGACAGCCAAGTCGGCGGGGAAGAGCCCGAGGAGGACGACCGCGAGACGGTTGAGCCAGCGGTCGCAGCTCGAGCCCGCCGCTCGTCCACCATCACGCCCGGCACATCAGGCCTCGTCGCCGCTCCGCCCGGCCCCGTGCAGCCCGTCTCGCCCACGCAGCGCAGCCTCCCGCCTCCGCCCCTCCGCCTCGACCCCTCGCGCTTGTCCGCCGTCTCGGCCTCGCAGGGCTCGAGCGCACCGTCGCCCACCGCTGCTGCCCGGCCGTCGACCCCTCCGTCGCACGCGCACGCGGGGCCCGCAACGCCCACGCGACAGGCCTTCCCCTCCCCGCGCAACAGCCACGGCAACGGCACACTCGAGCGCTCCCCCGCCACAAAGGGGCTCTCGAGCCCGCAGCGCCCCGCCCACACGCGTCAAGCCTCAGACGTGACCAAGGCCCTGCCCTCCTTCCCTGCCTTCCCTGTCCTCCCCCGCACAAAGAGCAGCAGGGACTCGGCCGTCGTCCAGTCCGGGCAGGCGTCGGCGCCCGCGTCGCCCCGCGCCGACAAGACGCTGCCACCTGCGCCGGAGCAGGGGCTGTACACCCCGCCGCCGCCACGGTCGTTCGCGCCGCAGTACAGCGACTTCCTCCCCGTCGGACCGGGCGCAGCAGGAGCAGTGCGCGACGGCGAGAGGCCAAGGCAAGGGTCGCTCACGTCGCCGCTGCCGTCGACGGCAACGTTCGCGTCTCCGTTCGGCGGCGCGCTGCAGCAGGCGCACGAGCCAGCGCACGAGCGCCAGAACAACGAGCAAGAGCACGAGGAAGAGCAGGAGCGCCTCCGCCTCGACCGGCTCGCGAGCGCCGGCTCGCTCGACGGCGGGCTCAGCATCGCGAGTGGCGACACGTCCCTCACGAGTGTGCTCCTCGGGCCCGGGCGGTCCTTCTCTGCCTCGGGGGCGCAGGACGCCACTCCCGGGGGAGGACGGGCGGGCGAGTTCCCGCTGCCGCCGATGCACGCTGTGAACGGAGGGGCGGCCGGGGGGCAGAACGTTGACGAGAGTCTCCGGTTCGCGATGGCGGGGCTGTGGGGGCTCTGGAGCGCGGGGGCGAGGACGCCGGCGGAGAGGGAGGAGAAGAGGAGGGCTTGGGAGAGGGTTGCGGGCGAGGTGGTGAGGAGCTGAGGACGAGGCGGACTCTCGAGGTGCAGGTGCAGGTGCGGAGACGGCTGTCGCTCCTCAGGCGATGCAGGCACAATCAGCGCTCAGCAGCCCCTCTCGTGGACGCTGCAAGCGATCCGATCGCACATTGCAAAGGGGACGCGTCGAGGACGCGTCCGCACGCGTCGTGCTCGATCCGAAATTGAGGGTCTTGCAGAAAAGGCGGGAGTCGGATGCTGTGCTGTGCAGGGTAACCAGCAGAGGAATGGGTGAGAGGCGTGAAGGCACTCGAAAGTAAGCGTGTGCAGAGGACGAGGAGGTCCGAGACCAGCTGCAGGAGAAAGGGAAACGGAGAGCCGCTGGTGTGGGCGCTGTGGGTCCTCGTTCGCGTGATGAAGCGGTACAGAGCTCTGTCGAGACGCAAGAGAACCCGGGAGAGCAAGAGGGAGGGAAAAGGCGTTCGGCGGGCGGCGGGGTGGGGACGTCGAGGGTGGAGAAGGGGAGCAGTCGAGCGAGGAGGAGAGGACAGGCAACACGTCAGCGGACGGGACCGGTTGCTGCGGATCATGCCTATGCGTCCCTTCTCGACAACTCCAGCGCAGCTAGAGTCTGACCGAGGGAGAGGACGAGGAGCGGTGGCAGTCGCTTTTGGCGGGTCGACCTCGAGGTGTGGGCCTCGCCCTTCTTTCCTCCGCCTCGTCCTCCTCCTTCGCCCGCCCCTTCCGCCTGCCAGCTGGCTTGGTCCCACAGTCGAGCAGCTTCTGTCCACCCGGCACACCCGCCCAGACTGCCCCTGCCCGGTACGCTCGCCCCACGTCCCTTTGTCGGTGAACTCTCCGGGTCCCACTTCCCCCTCAGCACGCCTAGCGCCAGTGGCCTCATCGGAAGCCTCGTTCGCCAGATGCGCCCCTTGGGGAGGGTGATGGGCCCCTCGTGGAGCATCTCGCAACTCGAGCGGGCCAGCTGAGGCTGAGCCTGGCTCTGCTCCGAGCTGAGGCGTGCCCCTCTCTCGAGCGTCTCCCCCACCACACTCTCCCAGCCACACGCAGAGCTTTGAGCTGACCCGTCGTGCCTTGACCTCACCCGTCAGAACCCCGGCACTCGCTTCGAGCCACCCCCGAGTCTCGCAGGCGAGGCGAATCCTCTGGCCTCCTCCACCCGTTCTTCGCTCGCCCCTTCGCAGACCCCCAGATTCCATCACGCATTCGGTCTTTCTCTCTCGCCCGGACCCTTTCCTTTCCGCCTCTTCGCCTTCGACGACCATGACCTCGATCACGACTCGCTCGTCGGCTTCGTCCGCCCCGAACAGCGCAGAGCGCCCAAAGCGCGAGCGCCAGACTCGCCTCCAGGAGCACCTGCGCACCGTCAAGCCTGGCTCGCGCTCGTCTTCGCCCGGCAACAAGAAGTCTTCCCAATCTTTGGCGTCGTCCTCCTCGTCAGCTTCCAAGACGGTCCCAAAGTCGCTGGCGTCCGCGGCGAGCACGGCGGCCGCAGTTGAGGACGAGACGCCCGCGACCACGTCAACTGCGTCGGGTCGCCCCCAGCGCAGGGCCGCCGCAAAGGTCGTCATGCACGAGGCTGCCGACTCGAGCAGTGACGAAGATGTCGATGTCGAGGACGCTGCGCCGGGCCCGTCGCGGTCGTCATTGGTCAGCCGCACCCCCAAGAAGCGCTCATCCGTCGACAGCGACGACGACGCCGACCTCGCGCCGCCAATCAAGCCGTCCGGGCGCCCGAGCACAGGCCGCAAGATGCCCGCGCAGCAGGCTTCGCGCAGCTCGTCGTCGTCGCCGTCGCCGTCCAAGAAGCGCGCCCGCGAGCCAAGCCGCCTCGAGGTCGGCCGCATGAACGAGGCAGAGGTGCAGAACCGCCTTGCGCGCGAGAAGGCCGAGCTCATGTCGAGGCTGGCGCCGCTTGGGTGCGTCTCCCGCTCTCGGTCTTGGTCGTGCACGTTCGGCACAACGGGAACTGACCGCGGTGTGCCCCCTCGCAAACAGCATCGTCCCGCAGGACTACGTCCTCGACGAAGCCCTGCGCGCCATGTCAGAGTCCAACACGCAGCTCACCGTCGACTCGTTCATCCGCACGCTCGCGTCGCTCGACACCAACGCGTCGCCCCGCCCGCAGCAGCGCCCGGCCCTCTCGGTCGCGGTGCCGCCACCCGGGTCCGCCAAGAAAGTCAGCTTCACGACGCTCGAGTCGCCATCGACGCCGTCGTCGCTCCCGAGCCCTTCGTTCCGCCTGCCGAGCCCGCCTCAGGCCGCTGCCGCGCCGGTCGCGGTCCCGGGCCTCTTTTACTCGTCGCCTGCGCCTCACGCTGCACCTGCGCCACGCCCACCCTTGAGCGCAGTCCGCCCGGGCCAGCACCTCGGCTCGATCTCGCGCTCGTTCTCGGCGCCCGTCATCCCCACCCTCGGCACCGTCGGCCAGGCGCAGGCGGGCGCACTTCCGACGCCGCCGACTGCGCCGTCGTCGGGCAGCCTCTTCGGTGCCGCTGCCGGCATGGGTCGTGTCGCCACGCGCCGCGGCAACCTCGGCGCGCTCGGGGCCGACTCGAGGCAGCAGCAGGCCGCAGCCTCGTCGCCGCGCCGGTCCAACTTTGGGAGCCCTGCGCCACCGCCGCCGCCCGCTGCCGCCACGCCCGCTCCATCGAGCAGCCTCCTCCCGGCTTTTGCCTTCGGAACAGCGTCCACCTCGAGTGACAAGCCCGCGCGCTCGGCCGCGCTTCCATCCAGCTCGTCGACCAGCCGCCTCTCCAAGCTCCAGTCGTGGCTCGCCCAGGACGACGAGGGCACATCGGAGGACGACGACGACAGCAAGGGCCCCGGTGCGACGGCCGCCGGCGCCGAGGCCATGCTCAAAGCGGCGGCGGCGACCTCCAAAGTCGCCGCTGCGGTGCCCGCTCCCGCAGCGCTGCAGCTCGTCGACGCCCCGCCGAGCGACGACGACCGCGACGCAGCGGCCGGACGCCCTCGCGTCGGGGGCAAGAGCATCCACGGTCTGCGCCACCGCCGCGCGAGCGAGGAGCAGCAGTCCCAGCCGCCGTCGCTGGTGGCCGCGTCGGGCGGACAGGCGCAGGGCATGACGACGCGCAGGCGCGCGTCGGCCAAGGGCAAGGGCCGCGCGGTGCCCGAGTGCGTGTGCGGCGCGAGCGCAGAGGGCAGCTCGTCTGGCGCGGTCGTCTGCGCAGAATGCGAGGTCGCGTTCCATGTCGCGTGCGTCGACGGTGCGTCGGCGTCGCCGTTCACGTGCTCGCGCTGCGCGGTTCTTGCGGACGACGGCCCGGCGTCGTCAGGCCCGGCCAAGGGCAGCGACTCTGCGGCGGAGAAGGAGCCGGCAACGGCGGCGACGACGCCCAAGCTCGCCGACAAGCGCGTGCGCATCGGGATAAACACGACCCCGCACCTTTACCAGGAACCGACCCTCGTCGCCTCGACGCCCGTCTCTGCGCCGCGCGGCAACAACTTTTCGCACTGCGCCGACATGGCCCTCGCACCCTCGCCGACGGCTTCCCCCGTGCGCCGCTTCGTGCCGACGAGTCCCGTTCCGAGCGCCGCGCGCCTCCCCATCCCCGTCACGCCCCACTTTGGCGAGGCGACGATCCAGCGCGCACCCGCGCCGGGCGACTACTCGCCGACATCGCCGCAGAACTACCGCACGCGCGCGAGCCGCACGCGCATGATGAGCGGTGGCGCGTTCCTCAACGGCGAGTGGCTCAACAGCAGCTGGGACACGCCTAGCTCGGGCGCTGCGCACGCCGCGTTCGGTGGGGAAGCCGATGTCGCGCAGCAGGAGCAGCCGCTGCGCCACGCGCGCGCGACGACGCCCGTCAACAGCGGCGGGCTGTCTTCCCTCGTCAACGACGACGGCGGCGCCGGTGCCGACGAGTGGCAGCTGCCGGCCTGGAGCGACGTCACCATGACGCCCTCTCGGGCGCTCACCTCGTCCGCGACGCCGGGCCTCTCGTCCTCTGCGTCGTCGTCCGTGTGGGACACGCCCTTTGCGCACGCCTCGCCACATGCGCACCTCCGCCGCGCCAACTCGTCGTACCACGCACCGGGGGTCCAGACCCTCGGCGGCCACTTCCGCACGCCGTCGCAGGACTTCCTCGCCGCACTCGAGCGGGACCACCCGTCGGCTGCGGCTGAGGCGGGCCAGGGCACCGAGGCGCACCACATGTTTGCGCAGCGCCTGTTCGGCGGGCACGAGGGGCAGTCATCGCCGTATGATGATGCGCATCAGCAGGGTGCTTTCTCGTCGTCGTCGCCGCAGCGCCCGCCTTCGCCGCTCAACCCGCGCCGCGTCCCCTCGTACGGTAATACGCATGGCTACGCGGCGCAGTACCCCCACCACCAGCAGCATCAGCACCAGCACCAGCAGCCGTACAAGTCGCCCTCCCTCGGCGACGGGCTCGCCAACCCGTGGAGCCTCGGCGGCGCCGTCGCGCACGAGCGCATGGCCCTCTCAGCATCGATGAAGCCTTCCTTCTCGGCGCCGGGGGTCGCACGCTTCGCCCACGGCGGCTACGGACACCATCACGAGGCGGCGGCGGTCGAGCAGCAGATGCTCGACGACCTGCTCGTCTGAGCGGACTTGCCCTCGAGCCCAAAATGTACATGTTCCCCTCGTATCTCTCTCTCTCTCTCTCTCCTGCTTGCCTTGCATCTTCTCGTCGCACAAAGTTCATTGTCTTCCGGGTTCCTTCCCCCGTGCCCTGCCCTACCCCGTCCTCTGCTGTCTGTCGTCTTCCCCTCCCTTGCTTAGGCCGTCCGTACCCACATTGCAAACACTCTGTTCTTCATTCGCGCTTCACTGGCGCGTCGCAGGATGCGCGCAAGAGGGAGGAAGCTAGCCTAGGATTGACAACACGCCTCGCGCCTCTCCTTCCCCTCCCCCCTGCGACTCGCTCACTCGTCGTCCTCTACCGCAAACCCTCCCGCCGCGCCAAGTGCTGGCCCGCCCGCGCCCGCGCCGACGAGTTCGACGGCCGCCCTCCGGGACGAGTTCCTCCTGAGCAAACCCCGCCTCAGCTTGTCTCCTCCTGTCCCTCCCCCTCCTCCTGCCCCTCCCCCAGGCACAGCCAGCGCGTCGTCGTCGCTCCCGACAGGGTCGAGCGTCGTCGCGACGCTCGCGCTCGTCGTCGACGACGCATTCGAGTTTGAGCGCTTGAACCCCGGGAGGAACGACGAGCGGCGGCGGGCTTTCTTCGTCCCCGCGGCGGGCGCCTGCTGCTGCTGCTGCAGCTCTGCGAGCTGCGCGGCCGAGAGCCCCCGGCTGCCGTCTGAGCTGGCGCGACTGGGCGGGAGCGGGAGGGGCGGCACGGGCGACGGCGGGGCCGGCACGCGCGCTGGCAGCGGCGTCGCATGAGCGTGCCCGTGCCCATGTGCATGCGCGTCCTCCTCGTCGAGCGAGTCCATCGTCCTGCTGCGGTGCCTCTGCCTCGCGTCGATCGCGCTCGGCAGCGGCGACGTCGCGGTCGCGAACGAGGGGATCGGCGGCGCGAGCGGGAGCGGGAGGCGGAGGACGTCGGCCCCTTCGCCGTGCGACGAGAGCGACGAGGGCTCGTCCGTGATCTCGGCGGGGGACCCCGTCAGGCCCGTCGCGGCCCCCGAGCCGGGGAGGTCGCCATCCTCTCCGCCGCTGGGCCTGTACGCGCGGTCGCCGCGCGGGCCATACCCGCTTGGACCACCGGCAGCTTCGGGGGCAGGGGACCCCGACTCGTCGCTCCCGCCCTGCCGGGCCTGGTACCGCGCTCGTGGCGTCGGAGAAGGGCGGATGACGCGCAGGAGCGCATCCATCTCCCCCTGGCGGTCGTCGTCGGTCCGCAGCGCAGCGAGGACAGCGACCATCTGCCTTCGCCGAGCAAACGCCTGCACAGTCGTCGCGGCGGGTCCACTGCTCGGTGTTACTGCCGCTGGAGGGTAGCGCGGGTACGGAGCGCCCGAGGGAGACGCGGGGGGAGGGAACGACGCGACGTAGTTGGGGTCGGGGGACAGGCGCGGCGGCGACGAGTACTGCCTGTGCGGCTGGGGGTGTTCGCGCGGGGTGGACGCACCGGTCACGGGCGAGAGCGGCCGCGAAGGTGGGTGGGGGTGGGAGCGCGCGCGGCGGATGTCGGGCTGCCCCGGCGGGCGAGGTGGAGGCGCAGGGTGGCTCGACGAGACGGACGGGCGGCGACTCCCCGGTCGAGATCCGTACTCGCTCTCGCCGCCGCCCCCTGGAAGCCCGCCGCCGCGGTACACGTGCGAGAAGAGTGGCACAAGACGGGCCATCTCGGGGTGGAGAATCTCGTCGCGAAACTCGATGAGCGCGATCCTCCGCACGTCAATGCGGCCTTCCTCGCGCCCTCGCGACGTGCGAGTTCCAGGTTCGACGGCAGCTCGCAGGCGATCGTCGGCTCGCAGGACCCAGAAGACGGCCTCGAGGTGCGGCAAGATGCCCGTGAAGAAGAACAGCCACACCTCGTTGAGGCGCGCGAGGAGGCGGCCGTCATCGAGGGGTTGGGCGGGTGCTGGAGGGGCGAGCTTGTGCGCGAGGGTCGTCAGGCCCGTGCGGACGAGGTCGGTCAGGTCGGCGGTGATGAGACCCGTAACGAGCGAGGCGACGTTGATTGAGGGATTCGCGGCTGCGCGTTGCCGGGTGGACTGGGAGAGGGCGAAGCGGCGCTGTACGTGGTTCGTGACGAGGACGTTGAGGTCCTCGACAAAGCCGCGGATGCCCTCGCCGTTGCTGCAGGCGTGAGGAGGGGCACGGTAGGTGAGCCCAGAGACCCTGCCTTTGCGAGCGAGGCAAAGGCACAGACTCACAACAGCGGCAAGACGCGCACGCAGACCTGCTGCCACGCATCGTCGACCTGTCCGCCGCTCTGGTCGAGAGCTGCCGCGACGTTGCGGGCGTTGTAAGATTCGAGGGTCCGGAACTGAGGGGGGATGGGCGATGGAGCAGGCGAGGGGATGCTGCGGGTGGGCGCTCGCGTGCTGTCCTTGCGTCCGAGTCCCGGGACAGCTGTGGCGCCGCCCTGAACCGAGTTCCCTCCGCTGGACCGTCGGCGGGGGTTGGGGAGTGCCGAGGACCGGAGCGCGTCGAGGCCGAGGAAGACGCGCGAGTTTGAGCGACGGGGGACGCCTTCGCTCACACTCGAGCTCCTCTGGCGCAGGTCGTCCGTGTCCATGCGCCGTCGCCTTGACTTGTCGTGGACGTCGAGCCGACGTGGGGGAAACGACCCCGTGCTGATGAGCGCTGGTGCGAGGTGACTACCGCGTCTCGAGGGTTGATACTTAGTGGCAAGGGACTGTGGCCGATCCTCTCTAGCTCGAGCAAGCAACCTAGCGCGTCTGAGCCGCAGCGAGAGCGTGATTCGAGAGCAAAGGTCGCCTGGCGCTCCTCGTTCCTCCTCCGCCTTGCTCTTCTCACTCGGCTTGATCCGCTCGACGCGCTCGCACGATAGACTCCCATGCCTGGACTCTTGCACGCTGGCCCGTCTTGGGCGCGCCTCGCTGCTTCCGCTCCTCGTCTCTCTCGCCCTCTCTCGCAACAGGGTGCGTCATTCCGTCGTTTCGGCGAACTCAGCCTCGCGAGGACCAATGCCCGCCGCGTATCTCTCCATCTCAGAAGACCTAGCCCCGGCGGACTGGCCAACGCCACCGCCGAGCTCGCTGACCTTGTGTCCTCGCGCGCAGCCACGAAGCACACGCCAGCTTTCACCTTCGACATCGACGGCGTGCTCAAGCAGGGGCAGCACGTTTTGCCCCAGGCCAAGCAGGCCCTCAAGATTCTCGCCGGAGACAACCCGCTTGGCAAGAAGTACCCCTTTATCTGCGTCACCAACGGCGGTGTGTCCCCTGTGCTTCGATCGAGTGCACGATTACCACCCACTGACCCCGCGCGTGTGCCTTGCAGGTGGCACGCTCGAGTCTGAGCGGTGCAAGAAGCTGACAAACGAGCTCGGCGTCGAGATCAAGGAGCATCAGATCGTCCAGAGCCACACCATCTTCCGCTCGTTCGTCCCGCTGTACAAGGACAAGCCTGTCTTTGTCGTCGGAGGCAGGTCGGACAACTGCAGGCGCGTCGCAGAGGCGTACGGCTTCAAGCACGTTTACATCCCCGCCGACGTCCAGGCGTGGGAGCCTTCGATCTGGCCTTACGGCAAGCTGAGCGAGAAGGCGCGCTCGTACGTCAAGGTCCGTCTCGGTTCTCCTGTCCCTATCTCTGAGAGAGACTGCCCGCTCACTCCGGACCGCGTTGCCCTCCGCAGCCCGCCGACTTCTCCAAAATCTCCTTCGCCGCCATCCTCGTCTTCCACGATTCCCTCGACGCCTTCCGCGACCTGCAACTCATCTGCGACCTCGTCCGCGCCCAGGACGGCGTCTTCGGGACGCTCAAGGACCCGCGGGACAAGGCCGCCTGGGCGCCCGAGCGGCAGATCCCGGTGCACTTCTCGAACCCGGATTTGCTGTGGGGGAACGAGTTTGCGCAGGCGAGGTTCGGACAGGGGGCGCTGCAGGAGAGTATCGCGGCCGTGTACAAGCTCACGACGGGGCATGAGCTGCAGCGGTGCGTCCTGGGCCTCTTCCTCGGTGACCTTTCCCTGAGACGCTGACTTGCCCCCCGCGTCCACGCCCGCAAGAACGACCGGCGGCAAGCCCACCCGCGCGACATACGACTACGCCGCGTCCCTCCTCCACTCTGCCATCTTCTCCCCCTCGTCCATCTCTCTGCACCCGACCGGCCCCGCCCCGCCCCTCCCCGGCAGGGTGTACATGGTAGGCGACAACCCGGCGAGTGACATTGCCGGGGCCAACGCCTACGGGTGGGAGTCGATCCTCGTGCAGACGGGCGTCTTCCGCGGCGCGAGGCCGGACGAGGCCGACCATGTCCCGACGGTCGTCAAGCGCGATGTGCTCGAGGGGGTCAAGTGGGCGCTCGAGAGGGAGGGGGATGCAGAGGCTGTGAGCCATGTGCCCCAGGCCAAGGAGACGGTCACGAGGGATGGGCCGAGAGAGTGAGTCCGAGGGCATAGAGCTAGAGGTTCCGCAGACCAGACTGCACTACACCTAGGTTACCACGAGTGTCTGTCACGATTGTCTATGTGGTGATACGAGGGAGCAAGAGGGCGACCAGCACCCCGCGCGGGAAGAGCTACAACAGGAGAGAGCGCCGTCCACCTAGAACCGCGTCGGGAGGAAGTCAGACCCCTTCGTCGCCTGCTCCGAGAAGCTGTCCTTGAAGGCGGCGAGCCCGGCAACGATGCCGACGGCGAGGAACGCGAGCGACACGATGAACCACAGCACGCCCCCTGTGCGCGCAGGACGTGGTCAGCGAGTGCGTCTGAGCGACCCTCGGGAAGCGAGCTGCTTACAGCACACGCTCGAGCCTCCGTAACGCTTGGCGAATACCGAAGCATCCGACTCGTTGACCTGCGCGGTTCAGGGCGACCGTCGTCAGCCTGCGGGCGAGTCACCTGCGTTAGAGGAGCGAGGGAGGCTTGACCTTGCGGAAAATGAGGTCGTCTGCGGGCAGGTCGAGTCAGGTCACTTTGTGGCAGTAAGACGAAGGAGAACGAGCACGACGCACCGCAGATGTCGTACAGCGAGTACAGCGAGTTCATGACCCCGAGGAACAGCATGTAGAACCGGAGCGCGACGCCGTGAGCGATGAACCAGCACGCGACGATCAAGCCCGTCGCGAGGAGGATGGTGAGGATCGTCAACCAGTCGCGCTTGCCCCACCACAGCGTCAGGAGGAACATGACGCCGACGACAATGGACGCGACCTTGCTCGCGACGACGTCGAAGCCGCAGAAGACGAGGAGGGCGCCGATGAGGGACTGCGTCATGGGAGAGGTGCGTCAGTTGCAAGCGTTGCTGAGTGAGGGGAGACTTTGCTGGGCAGGCAATGAGAGGAAAGAGACTCACGCTGCCAAGGTAGCCCGCGGGGAGCGTCAATGCGCCCACCCCGCCGGCCATCATCGTGCACCCGCCCTCGCGCGGGTCGAGTGTGATCGACTTGACCTTGGCCCCCGTGCAGCAGCCGACGGCGGCGTGCGAAAACTCGTGGAACGCGACGACGAGGAGCTGCGGCGCTGGTGCAGGTCAGCGCGGCGTCGCGAGCGCGACCGTCTGTGCCGGGAAGAGGCGGGAGCGCACCTTGAACGGCCAGAGCACCCAGTGCACGACGGGGAGGTTCCACAGGATCGTGATGACGACGGCGTACTGTGTGCGGCTAGTGGTCAGCGAGGGATCCGACGAGGAGGCAGCCTGGTCCGCGACGAGACGGTTGCGCACCGCTCCGATGACCCCGAGCGTGACCTTCTGTGTGTCGTTTGGCGCGAGCGAGCGCTTTGCGATCGTGTGATTCGGTGCGTAGGCGGACGCTTCGACGGGCGACAGGAGATTGAGCGCTGCGAGCGATCTCGTCTTGGAAAGCGCGCTGGACGACCTCGAGCCAAAGGGCACACCCTCTGCGAGCGCGCGTTTCTCTGAGCGTGGCAGCAGGATCTCAAGCTCGTCCTCCTGTGCGACAGATGCGTCGGCTTGGTCGAGGGTCGATGAGGAGGCAGGACGCGCAGTCGCGCTCGCGAGTTGGGTGACTTGCGGGGCGAGGTCGAGAGGGGAGCGCACGAGGAGGTAGGGCGCGGGGGGCATGACGCGCAAGAGGTCTGGTGCGTTGTGCTCGTGTGTGCTCGCGAAAGGGAGGCAGCAGCAAGGGAAGGGAAGGGCGCGCCAAGACGAGCGCCGGCCCCTGCGCGGCTGCGAGCCGACGGGGGGCGGTGCTCGCTCCTTTCCTCTTCACGCGCTTCTCTAAGACGCTGCCTGCTCGCGTCCACCTGACTCGCAAGAACTCCTTGAGTCGGCCGCGCTGCGTCCCAAGATCCCGCCGTCGTTTGGCACTCGTCTACTCCCCTCAAACATCCTCATCACTGTCGGGTGCGTCCGCCTGGAATCCCCCTCGTGGCTGCGCGAGCGCCCGCGACCGCCCTCGAGACTGACCCAGAGCTCCATTTGCACAGCATTGACGCCTACTCGAAGCCGCGCCCTTCTCTGCCGCCCAGCATGGCCCAGCCCGACACCGCCACGCTCCCTCAGGCTGCAGCTCGCCCTCCTCTCCGCCTCCCCGACGAGCTCGTCTCCGACATCATCGAGTGGTGCAATCCGCACTTAAGCGATCTCAACGACCGCCTTGACGACTGGACCTGGACCAGCTTGCTGCTCTGTGTCGCGTCGCAAAGCGCTACACTCGCAAGTGACTCTCGCAGACTATCAGATGCACCCAATGCGGCAGAGCAGCACGCTCCTGGCGCTCCTGTACAGGCGCCCACTGCGTCTTTCGTCAAGTCGTTGGAAGCGCACTTCCCCAGTCGACGCGTCCTGGGCCCTGGATGGCCGACCTCCTCGCCGACCTGCCCAACCTCGAGCACATCGCATGCTTCAATGACAGTTGCCTCTTGGCTACGCGCCGCGTCCTTTCGCAAGGCAAGGTTCGCCTTCGCCGCTTCAGCGCGTCGCTCCTCCCCTCCAGCTTGCCTGCGGCGCGCTTCTGCTTCGCTGGCACCGACGCTGTAAAGGCGCGGCTTCCGCTGTTTTCGTGCCCCAGGGCCGGCCCAGGCGCTCGTGGGCGTTGTCGGTCTCAAAACGCCGCTGCCCTCAACGACCTCAACAGCCTTCCGAATTCCCGTCGCGTCGACGGTTAGAGTGCGATCTCAGGTGGTCAATGGACCGAGTCTTGCCTGCTCGACACCCCTTCTAAGCGACACTACTTGCGCCCCGGTCTCAGCCCCTAGGCCCGCACAATGCTCCGCCCGCTCGGGGCGCCGACCCACCCTCGTACTCGACAACCCGCTCGCCGACCAGCTGCGCACGTGGGCCCCGCCGCCTCAGCGCACCGTCGTCACCCCAAGGCCAGCACGCTTGAGCGGGCCCGCGAGTGCGCCCGCGAGCGCGCCGTAGGGACCCTCGTCGCATAAGAGGACCCGGGCGAGTCCGCGCCCGACGTCCTGGCCGATGCGGACCGGGCGAGCCCGCGCCCGACGTCCTGGCCGATGCGGAGCGTCCTCAGCCCCGACCGGCGGCACGGGCCGAGGAGGTTCGCCCCGCCGTCGTCTGCGCGGAGGCAGTCGGTGAGGACAGGGACTGGGGACAAAGAGCCGCCGCGTCGCGCGACTCGAGCGAGCGGACGCAGTAAAGCGGGAACGGCGCAGGTGGGGCACAAAGAGCGCTCCTCATGCCCCCAAACTGCAATGCATAGATATATTAGTTCGCTTCATCGCTCGACCAGCGAGCCCCACAATCCCCCTCGCTCCTCTCTACATGACCACACAGTCGTTGTCCTTGCTGCCCTCCAGCTCGCGAAGGAACTGACCCCCGCCCTTGCCGCCTCCCTGCCCCTGGAGCTGCACGACGAGGACGCCGCCGTTGTGCGGGTCGAGGCTCGCCGTGAGGTGCTCGCGCGCCATGAGGTCCGTGATGGCGGGCTTGATCTTGGCGACGTGCGAGGGGGAGTGGTTGCCTGCGCGGGCGAAGGGCGATAGGAGGACAGAGGCGTGAGCGAGAAGGGAGAATGAGGAGAGGAAGGTAGGAGGAAGGGAGGAAGGGAGGAACGCACCTTTGCCGACGATGACGCGCAGCTCCGGCATGCCCTTGCTGCGCCCGTCCTGCAGTGCAACAAGCTCGGCTGTCAGCGGCAACCTGATCTCGAGAGCCGCTCCTCGCTCGGCGAGCAAAGGCGTGCGACCAGCGGACAGACGGCGAAACACCGACGCACCGCGATGGCCTTCTCGGTGTACTCGATCGCCTCCTGCACGTACAGCCCATGCAGGTCGATCGATCCCTGAGGCTGCACCTTGTTGTTCTCTGCGCGCGTGCGAAAGTCGGGCACCCAGGAAGATCGTCAGCGACCCGTTGCTCGCTCGCCTGCGAAACCCCTTATCCGAGAACGTCGCGCAGCGCACCGTTGAAGATCCACGCGGCGGCCTGGTCGTTGTAGCGGTCCTTGTTGCGCTGGTGCTCCTTGCCCTGCATGCTCAGGTCGTGCGCCGCGCCGCCGTCACCCGCTGCGTACGCCTGCTTCGACGCCGCGAACGCCTGGGCCTGCGCGGCGCGGGGAGAAGCGCCGTCGAGCGGGCGGGCATGAGCGCTCGTCCAGGGGCGGGGAGCAGAGGGAGGGTGGCACGCACCATGAGGTCGCCTTCCCGAATGGCAAGGTTGCGCAGCTCGACATAGTGCGAGTTCTGCGCGTTGGCCATGTCCTGGTTCTGATCGCCCGAGAGGCCCAGCAGGCGCAGCAGGACGTGGTACGACGGACGGAGGTACGAGGGGAGGAGGTGGAAGATGTGCAGGTCGGGGAGGGAGGGTGAGGAGGGGTTGCGAGGGGCGCGGTGCGAGGGGTGAGAGTAGGGGGAGGATGGATCGTAGAAGGATGGTGGGGGACGGAAGGGGCGCGAGCGGGAATGCCGCGATGTCGAGAAGGGGCGGAGGGCGAGGGTGAGCGGCGATGTGGGGTGGAAGAGCGGGAGTGGTAGCCGCAGAGGTCGGGGATGGGAGAACGAGAGGAGGACGGAGGGCGAAGGGGCGAGGAGGTGCCGGGGAAGGGAAGGAGCAGGAGGAGGAGAAGGACGGGCCAAGGTGAGCCTTCGCTCTTGTCGCAAAGCCTTGTTGGCCTCGCCGGCGCTCCACCGCTGCACCGCGGCCCGCACGAGCTCATCGTGCCGCCTTGCCCTCGCCTTCTTTCGGGCGCGCGCGCAAAGAGGGGCGGGGGCGGGGCACACCGGGACGAACGAACGAACGAGTCGGGAGCTGTTCCTTCGTCGTATAGAGACCTCGGGGAGGCTGAGAGAGAGAAAGCGGGACAACGCACCGTTGCCGGGCCATCGTGAGCACCGTACCCTCCTCCGCCGTACCCACCCTGGTGTTGCTGCTGCTGAGGTGCAAGTCCGGCCTGGGGGTAGGGCGACGACTGCCACTGCTGCTGGTGGGGTGCCTGGGCCGGGTACGGTCCCTGCTGACCCTGCTGGGCGTGTTGCGAGTAGCTCTGTCCACCTCCTCCCTGGTGCTGCTGTTGCTGCTGCTGCTGCTTGTGCTTCTTCTGCCACCTCTGGTAGAACTTGAAGGCCTTTTTCAGGTAGTAGATGACCTGGTTGGCCGTGACGGCCACTGCGGGTCGTTCGAGAGTTGGTGAGCGGTGAGGGCAAGGGGGAATGCGTCGATCGCAGGAGGAGGACGCACTGGTAGGTCTGGTGAACGAGTGACTCGGGGGGAGCTGAAGCGCGTGTGCGGTCCCGCTGCACCGGCAGGCAAAGGCAAGCTGGACGTAGGAGCTGATGAGAGCAAAAGCAGGAGCGATGATCGAGAACCAAACGAGTGTACTCGAAGGAGCACCAGCGCCGCTTCAGTTTGAGTGACTGCGATGACAGCCTCTCCAGATACTTTGCAGCATGTGCAGCAAATGTGCAGACCCGGCCGAAGAAACCAGCGCTGAGCAAAGCTGAGACAAGTCTCGGCTGACGGCGCCGCCCAGCCCGTGCCGTGAATCGCCCTCTCTGTTGGTCCTGCATCACCTAAGCAAGCTTCTTTCCTCGGGTTTGCTCGACACGCCCGTCAGCACAAACCCAACGTCGACCCCACCCCTCTGGCTCTTGCCCGCTTTCAGTCGCCGCGCACCGCCTCTCTCTTTCTCTCTCTCTGCTCAGCGTCAGGATCAACTGCCGCCGCACCGACCCACATCCTTCCTCCGGCAATGGCGCTCTACGGTGCCCAGTCGGGGACAGGCACCACGACACTGCACTCTGCATACGCGCATCCCCCGGCGTTGACAACCTCGCCACGGCGCGGCGGCTCCCACCCCACCCTCGCGTCGTCCAACCCGCGCATCCCGCCGTACGCGCCTGCGGCTCCGTCCCAGTCGTCGCCCGCAGTGCACGCCATCAACCTTCCTCCGCCCTCGGTCCTCGCCGGCTTTCCCCCGCCGCCGCCGCCGCACGCCTACCCCGCCTCGACCCTCACCTCGGCGTCGTCTTCCTTCGCTCCGCCGCCTCCTTCGCACTCTAGCGCACGCCCAGAAGATCCAAGATCACCCTACGACGCCCCGCACTCGTCGACGAGCGCCCACCCACCACCACCTCCCCCGCCCTCGGGCCCCCTCCCCTCGTTCGGCTCGCTCCTCTCCCCCGCCAACGAGTACACGCTCGCCCTCTCCCCTCCCTCCTCCTCTGCTGCACGGCGCCTCTCCGCATCAGAAGAGGACGACTCGTCCGCCGCCGAGGCGCTGTCGGCCCTCGCGAACGCGCACACACGCCCGTACCCACAGGCGCAGGCGCCACCCACTGGTGGCGCCGCCTTCACGCCGTCCCCGCCCTCGCTGCACGCCCATCTCACGGGCAGCAGCTCGGCATCGGGCCTCACCCGCCGTGCGAGCGCCGTCAGCTCCGCGTGGCCCGCGGGCGCGGGCGCGGGGGAGGAGCACCGCGTGGCGAGCCCGCCGGAGAGCAGCGCGAGTCCGAGTGGGGGGACGACGCTCGGTGAGGGGGACTCTCCTGGGGCTGTTGAGGGAGAGGGCGAAGCAGAGGGGAGAGCTGGGGGGAAGGGGAAGAAGGAGCTCAAGCAGACGAGTGCGTCTCTCTTCGGAGCTCTTGCCTCCTCTGTCCGTCGGGTGACCGACCCCTGACGAGCGTCTCCTCTTCCGCAGAGCGAGCCGCCCAGAACCGCGCCGCCCAGCGCGCCTTCCGCGAGCGCAAGCAGCAGCAGATCCGGTGCGCACTCCCTTCCTCCTCTCCTCCCTCGGTTCCTGCGTCTCGACTGACTGACCCCTCCCATCCCACCGCGCAGCGACCTCGAGACCCGCGCGTCCAAGATCCCGCTCC
This sequence comes from Rhodotorula diobovata, assembly GCA_006352295.1. NCBI lineage: Eukaryota > Fungi > Basidiomycota > Microbotryomycetes > Sporidiobolales > Sporidiobolaceae > Rhodotorula > Rhodotorula diobovata. Next base: position 149,288 of record SOZI01000013.1, on the reverse strand, counting down.
TCCACTCGCAGCTCCAGCACCTCTCGCTGCGGTGTGCGCAGCTCGAGGCCGAGAAGCACGCGTGGGAGCGCGAGCGCGATGCCATGCGCGGCGAGTTGGACGCGCTGAGGAGGGTCGTCGCCGCTGGGGATGCGGGGGTGGCGGCTGCCGCGGGGCCTGGACTGCAGGCGGAGAGGGAGAGGGAGAGGGAGAGGGAGGGCGAGGGCGAGAGGAAGAGGAAAAGGGGGTCGTGCGGCGAGGAGGCGGGCGAGAGCTGACGCCGGTGGAGAGGCGTGGGGGAGCCGCCACGCTCTTTGTCGTCGTCGTCTAGTCCTCGTAGCTTGCCTTGTTGTTGTTTGCCCATGCCATTCGCTTGCTTTGCTCTCTACCAGTCGATGCATCGACCGATCGAGCGAGAGCGCCCAACGCTGCTCGTGTTTCCCCCTGCCACGTCACGCCGCTTCTACGTCCTCAGCGTCGCCCTCTTCCTCTTCTTGGCCCCCTGCTCAATCATCTCGCGCACCTTCTCCTCGCTCGCCATGCCCGCCGACGGCCCCGACGAGCCGAGCATGTCCTGCTCGTAAAACTCGGCCACCTTGTTCGACTCGTGCTGCCGCTGCAGGAACTTGAGCGCCGCGAGGTTGTACCCGAGCGTGTTCTGCGCAGTGTGCGAGGGGAGCGCAGGAGTCAGCGCATGGGAGCGACGCGGACAGGAAGGGACGAGGAGCGAGACGAGCGCACCTTCTGCTTCTTGAGCGACTCGCGCAGGTGGCCCTTGAGCTGGACCATGGTCGGGCGCAGTGCCCGCGTCGCGACAATCTGCGAGTGGTGCGTCCGCAGGAGGAAGAAGAGCACCCTCGACGTGAGGGCGAGTTGCCACCCCTTGTGAGCCCATACGTCGATGTGCTCAATGAGCTGCGTCACGCGCCCGAACGGCAAAACGAGGAGCGCATCCTGCAGTTGCGCGGCCGGGATGCCCTTGACGATCTTGAGGACGTACTCGTCGGCCGAGCAGTTGTTGTACATGCCGAAGACGGCGTTCCGAGTCGGGTACGGCACGCGCTTCGCCGCCTCCGGGTTGGGCGCCCGCGCGACCTCGTCGTCGTAGGCCGACATGGCGAGGCGGTCCACCTCTGCGAGCTCGAGCGCCTCGAGGATGCGCTCGCCCGCCATGAGCGTCTCGGTCGTCGACTTGGTCACCTCGGTCGCCTCGGCCTCGGGGACTTCCTCGCCCGAGGGGAGCACGCGCAGCTCGTCGCGCTCGCCGCGCGCGTTGGACGCGTTGGCGTACATCTCCTCGAGCTCGCGCTCGCGCTCCTCCTCGAGGAACAGCTTCAGGGGGCGACGAGGGGGGGCGAGACCCACGTCAGTGTCGAGTTGTCGCGGTGAGGAGCAGGTCCAGACAACGCACCGGCTCGTCCGTCTTCTCCCAGATGCGAATCGACTTGTCGTGCGATCCCGAGACGACAAAGGTGGCCTTGTGGCTGACGGCGAGCGCCCACACCTCGCCCGAGTGGCCCGCGAGCTTCTGCACGCACTCGAACTGCGTCCATCCTCTCTCCCTCGTCAGCGAGCGAACTCTGGCGAAACAGGAGACGTAAGAGGAGAGAGAGGGGAACGAGGCGCACCTTGTCGCCATCCCAGTACTTGACCATCCGGTCCTTGCCGACCGACCAGAACAAGTGACTGCCCCGCTCGAACGCGACCTGCATGACGCTCTCGTCGTGCGCAAAGAGCGAGCGGTGGCAGTCGCCAAAGTCGAGGCCCCAGATCTTGATGTTCTTGTCAGCCGAGCACGTGACGATGAGCTTCGAGTCGGACGAGATGTCGAGCGAGAGGACGGGGAGCTGGTCGAGGGTCCTCGCAAAATCAGCACCCTGGGAACTGACACGACAGAGAGAGCAGACGCACCTTGTGGCCGTAGAGCGACAGGAAGAATTTGAGCGTGTCGGCGTAGAACACCTTCACGGTCGAGTCGAGCAACGAGACGGCGAGCAGCCGCCCGTCGGGGCTGTACTTGACAGCGAGCACGTCGTCCGTCATCTTGAGCGTCTTGACGTGCGCGAGTGTGAGCACGCGCGTGACGGCGCCGCCCTCGACCTCGGCAGGGATCTCGCGGACCTCAAAGTCCCAGAACTTGATGTCCTTGTCGGCCGAGCCGGTGACGAGGCCTCGGCCGTCGGGGCGGACGTGCAGGGACCACAGCGGGGCGGTGTGCGCGGCGAAGGTCTCGAGGAGGGAGGACGAGGACAGGTCATAGAGGAGGAGCTCGCCCGACTTGGTGCCGACGACAATCTGCAAAGAACGTGAGAGGTCAGGTCCGGCGTCGGAGAGCGTGCGCAGAAATAAGAGAGAAACGCACGTGGCGGTCACCCGGGAGGAACGAGCAGCAGATGGCGTAGCCGCAATCCATCGTCCGCACACACTTGGTCGTCTTAACGTTCCACAGCTTGAGCGACCCGTGACTCGCCGACGCAATGAGCTGGTCGTCAGACGACACGGCGAGGCAGCGCACATCGGAGCGGTGTCCGGGGAGGTCGAGGGTGAGCATCTTGACGGGCTCGACGGCGGGCGCTTTGGACGATGCGGGCGGAGGGAGGTTGTACACTTCGAGCGCGTTGTTCGACAAGGAGGCGAGGAGCTGCGGGACGGCCAGCGAGGTTGGCACTCGAGCGCAGACCCCCGACTTGCATGGAGGAAGAGAGAGAGAGACGCACCTGCACCTCGCCCTTGTTCTTCAGCGTCTCGGGCGCGAACGAGAAGTTGCGGATCTTGCCACTCGTCCGCACCGTCGACCACACCGCGAGCCTGTCCCTCCACTCGATCTCGCCGTCCGCACCCGCCCCTCCACCATCCATCTCGTCGTCCTCCTCCGCCTCGTCCCCATCCACCGCCTTGCCCTTGCCCTTGCCCTTACCCGCCTTGGCCTTCTCCTTCTTCTCCCTCTCGCGCTTGCGCCTCCGCGCGAGCTTCTTGCGCAGCTCGTCCTCAGTCCTCAGGCGGAAGACGTCGATCGCGCGCTCGCCCGAGTGGATGGCGAGCACGGGGAGCGTCGGGTGCAGCGTGATCTGCGAGATGTTGTGCGTGTGGGACGTGTTGGGGAGGGACAAGGCCGCGATGGGCGAGATGGCGCGCTTGAGCTTCTTGCGCGCGCCCTCGTCTGCGTCTGCGCCGCCGCCGAGGGCACTGATGCCATGCAGGAGGACCTCGTTGTCGACCTTCCAGCACTTGACCTCGCCCTCGCCGCCGCCCGAGATGAGGACGTTGCTGTCGGCGTCGTACGCGAACGACCACGCCTCGGAGCGGTGCCCGACGACCGTCTCGATGCAGTGCTGTGTCTCGAGGGCCCACAGTTTGAGGAACGTGTCCTTGGACGACGAGAGGAGGTGCGTCGAGGGTCGTGGCGGTGCGGCAGCCGAGGCGGAGGTCGACGGGTCGGCTGCGAGGGGGACGGCCTCGCCCGCAGCGTCCGAGCCTTCGCGCGCAGAGACGAACGCGAGCGCCGTGACCTGGTCGCGGTGTCCGCGCAGGCGGAACAGGCCGACCTCGCCAATGACGTCCCACACGATGATGTCGGTGTCCTTTGCGCCCGTTGCGAGTCGGGTCCCGTCGCGGTCCCACGCGAGGGCACTCACGGCCGTCTTGTGGCCGTTGAAGGTGACGGTCACGGCCTGCGTCTTGGCGTTCCACAGTCGCACCGAGCCGTCTGCGTAGCCGACGGCGAACGAATCCCAGTCGGCGGGGGAGCGGGAGATGGCGGTTACGAGGGCACGCAGGCCCGTCTCGTGCCACATGGCGACCTAGGTGAGAGTAGCCTAGTCAGCTCTGTTCGGTGCCTACGGAAACAGTCGAAAAAGCCGCGCACCTGCTCGCCCTTCTTGACATCCCACACGAGGACGTCCTCGAGTGCCGGGCAGTAGGCCTTGCGGCCGTCAAACACGGCAGGCCCGCTGGAGATGACGCCGAAAGCCTCTGTCGGGCCGTGCCGCTGGTACGACTTGACCATGCTGGGTCAGGAGTAGCCAGGTGGCGAGAGCGATGAGAGCGCGGAGGTGAGCTGCGTCCGAGCGTCGGCGCGGCGCGCGGCCGTGGCCAAGGGCGGCGGTGCAGCAGTTGCGCCGCATGCACACGTTCTCCCCCTTTATTCGTGGGCTCGCATCTGCTCTCTATCCCCACCCCCAGGCCAGGCTCATCCAGTGCTCTCGCGTACCAAGGACGACGGGCGAGACGGCGGCTCCTTCGACTCAGCTGCTGGCGAACGCATCGCTCGAGCAGGCGGACAAGGCTCTCTCACGCACGCACGACGAGCCCCTGTACATGACAAGACAGCTCTCGCGGCGCAGAGAAATCTCTCTCGAGCGGTGGCGGAGCCCGGGCGGGGTCTGCGAGAAAGGAAGTTGCCCTCGTTTCGCAAAACAACACAGACCAGCCCTCCGAAGCTCGGGATCCCCTCAGTCTCCTCCTCCGTCACGCGCACAGGGCCTGCTTAGTTGCGGGCAGCGGCGACGGCGGCGGTGGCCGCGGGCGAGATCTTCTTGCCGTCCTTGTTGAAGCGAACGCGGACCGGGGGCGCACGGTTGCGGCGGTCCTTGACCGAGCGGACGCGGACGACGTGGGCGTGGACGGCGCACGAGATGCAGTAGTGGATCTTGATGTACAGCTTGGGGAGAGCGTACTCTGTTTCATGAGGTGACGGGCGTCAGTGGGGTGCCCGCAGAAGGCAGCGCAGAGCTCGTGCCGCCAGTCTCTCTGACTGCGCGCACTCCCGAACTAGCGGGACAAACGCACCAGGGTACACCGACGCATCCGAAAGGTCACGGATCGCAGCAGTCTCGACCATGTTGCGGACGGTGAAACGGCGGACGGCCTTGTCCTGCGGGTCGGGGGAGGGCAAGAGTCAGCTCGGCTACGACCTGTTACGTAGCCGCACAGGCGACTGCTGCCTGCATGACAAGCGAGCGTGACGCACCTTGGGGCACATGCGCGAGCAGTTCGAGCAGCGGATGGAGGCGACGTGGCCACGGCCGTTCTTGTTGCGGCCGCCGGATCTTCTCTTCTTCGTCACTGCAGGTGTAGACTCTGGTCAGCGGCTGTCGCGCGTGGACGGTGGATGGGTGCTTTTGCGGCGGCGGGTGCGCGAGGGGGCAGGGGCGGCACGCGAGGGGGCAGGGGCGGCACGCGAGGGGCCGCCAAGGCGGGCGTTTTCAGGGCGGTGTGGCCATGGCGAGAGATGGAGGGAAAGGGTGGCGAACTGGTGAAAGTGTCGGGGTCGAGTGTCGGGAGAGGAGAGAAGGGGACGAGGTCGAGGCTGGGGGGCGAAGGGGGTCGGGGGCGAGCGCGGACAGCGAGCGCCCAGGGCAAAGTCGACCACCTCCGCCTGCGCCGCTGCGCCCTGGGCGCCCGTACCGATACGCTGCCTCTCGACCCTCCAGCTGCCCTCCAGCCCTCACTGCGCGGCCACGCCGTCGAGCAGTCGGGACACGAAAACCTCCTCGCGCGCGCCTGAGCTCGCGACCACGCCTCCCTCGGCCCTCCGGAACGAGCAGACGACGGGGGTGGGCGGTAGGGCGTTTCGTGATGAGCGTGGACGCACTGTTGGAAAAGAGGACTACGTAGACGTGAAGACGGTCGACGAAGTGGAGAGCAAGAAGAGGCGAGCGACAACGGCGTGCCAGTTCGACCGTGAGGAAAGGCGCCTCCCCTGAGGCACACGGACGCTGCGCCCCCGCACGCTGTGTCGAGCAATTTCGCCCGCACGACGGGGACTATGTGCAGCTCCTGATAACTGCAAGAGCACTAGTTAAAGCGAATGATCCCAGTCTGAATGAGTCTCGCGAAAGCCGCCGACACCTTGTTGTTCTCGCGCGTGTGCATGCGACAGGTCGACGCCAGCCCTCCCTCTGCCTTTGCCCCCGTCGCCTCTTTCGCCTCCCTGCTGGCCAGCCGGGGCCCCCCGACAAGTCTATAACAGCCCGCCGTCGACCCGTGGAGAAGCCCCGCGGTTACGTCGCTGTTGTCCCCGCCCCTCGACCTCTCACTCAACCTGAGCGTGCGCCGTCCGTCCGTGACCCTGTGCGTCCGCCACCTGCACACGACGCCTTTGCCGTGTCCTTCCGAGCTGACCAGGTACCACAGAGACATGGCCTCGTCAAACTCGTCGCGGTCCAGCGTGGCTTCGGCGCCGAGGCACTCGACCGTGACCCGCTCCATGTCGAGGCGGTCACTCGCTCCTGTCGCCGAGGACGCCGGTCTGGGCCACGCGGCCGACCCTAGCAGCCGCCCCCGACTGCCAGCCAAGACGCCGCCCAGGGCAGGGCTCCCCCGCTCTCGCACCACCACCGCCGACCTCGCCTCGTCCGCGTCCCTCCCCCGCGCCCGCTCAACCGCTTCCATCGCAGCGCGCACCTCTCAGCCCGCAGCCAAGCTTGCGACCTCGCAGCTCACGTCGAGTCGCTCGCGCCGCGTCCTCGCCGAGGCAAGCGCGGCGGGCACGGCGTCACTCAACCGTGGCACCGCCTCCTCCACTTCCTCGACAATGTCCACGCGTGCCGCCGGCTCAACGACCAAACCCGCGACCGCAGCTCGGCGATACAGCCGCTCCGAGGCGGGCAAGATGACGGGCATGGGCGTCGTCCGCCCAGGACCTGCCGTCCAGGGCCAGCGCGCGAGTCCGCGCAAGTCGGCATCGTCGAATGCGCTCGCCCGAGACGCCGCGGGCGGGGCCACCAACGACCCGTTCTCGACGTCGTTCGTGCGGCCGACGTTCGACTTTGAGGTCAGCGGCGAGCGCGAGGTCAAGCCATTGCCGCGCGCGGCGAGCATGACGAGGCTGGACGCCGGCGAGATAGCCACGACCACGATGACGAGGAGTTCGACCCGCTCGGGCTTGAGTGCCCTCGCCGAAGAGCCGACGCTCCAAGAGAGCTTCGACGACATGACGACGTCGGCAGGCGCGTTCGAGCTCAGCTCGCCGCGAAAGCGGGGCGGCGCAGCGTCGGGAGCGTCGATGGCCAGGTCGCCGTCTGCACGACAGCTCAGCATCTTTGGCGACGGATCGTCGGCCGACATGGACCTCGACGGCGGGCCGCGTGCAGCGCCCGCTGCGGGACCCTCGTCGCAGCGCCTCGCCATCCCCGCTTCGTCGCCTGTCCGGGGCGCGCTCTCGCCGCGGTCGCTCACGGGACGGGCGCCCCTCACCCGCAAGCTCGACGAGATCGAGTCGGACTCGTCGGAGGAGGACGACATCGACTTCCTCAGCCCTCGCAAGAAGGCCGCCAAGCGCATCCACCTCTCGGCGCCTTCCCCCGTCGCGGGCGCGTCGTCGCCAAAGCCTTTTGCGAAGGCTTCGCCGTCCAAGACGTCTGCGAGTATGAGTGGTCAGGCCGACGACGACGCGACGATCCACGCGCCGATCCTCCCGCGCAGCCCGCCGCCAAAGAAGCGCGCCGTACCCCCGCTCGCCGTGCCCGGCTCGCTCGCGCCCGTCGCCAAGAGCATGCCTGCGTCGGTCCCAATGCAGCGCGGCGGGAGGACCTTCCAGCTGCCGAGCAGCTTGACGGCGCCGGCTTCGTCGTCCATGCCGCCGCCTCTGCGCTCGGCGAACGCGTCCGCGTCCTCGGCGATGCTGCCGCCGCTCGTCATGCCTCGTGCGAGGGCGCCCGTTCCCGTCAAGCAGGAGGAGCGCAGCCTCTCCGCATCGACGCGCACGGGGGCCCGCCCGCTTCGCCTCGCGAGCTCGGCGGCGCCGGCCGCCCCGCCCCCAAACAGCAGTCGCTTGCCTCGCCCGGCGCGCGTCCCTGTCGCTCAGTCTGCACCTACCGACCAGCACGCGCGCCGCGTGCTCAGCCCGCCACCCCTGCCTGTCGCCTCAACCGTCGCTGACGACTCGATGGCCGTCGACGCCGATGTCTCGATGTGCTCGGCCGCGGACGTCTCGACCGTCTCGACTGCCTCGACCACCTCGAGCACCTCGAGCCGCTCAGAGGAGACGGCCCGCCGGCTGGCCAACCTGCAGAGCATGCTCAGCCGCCTGCAGATGCCCAAGCCGAGCGTCCCCTCCAGCCGACGCACGAGCGCCGAGGGTGCGGCTGAGACGACGTCGTCGAGCGTGGTCTCGAGCTCGAGGGACTACGAGGTCCCGCTCGCACCGGCGCACGAGCCAGTCGTCACGCGTCGCTCAGGCACCGTCCCGCGCTCGCGCACCTCACTCCACTCGTCGGTCGTGGGCCCACTTCCCTCTGTGCAGTCCACCTCGCACGTCGCGCCGCTGCTGCCGTCCGGTCCGACTGCGCCACGGCGCAGGAGCAGCGTCGTGCCTCGCCCGACGGGAGGCATCGTCGACACGTCGTCGTCTTCCTCCTCCGCCACAGGACCACTCGCCGACGTCTCGATGTCGTCGGCTTCGTCGTCGACGTCGACTGCGTCCGCACGGTCCTCGACGCGCCGCATCTCTTCGGCGACGCTCCCCTCGTCGGCGAGCATGTCATTCTCGATCGACTCGGCCGGTGCGGCGGCGCTGTGCGAGAGCGTCGGGCGGCCAAAGACCAAGGGGGCGCTGCACGGTGTCGTCGCGTGCGTCGATGTCCGCACGGCCGAGGGCGATGACTCTGGCATGGTCTTTGTCGACTTGCTCAAGAGCCTTGGCGCAAGGGTGCGTCCACGCTGTCTCGCTGCTCTCTGCCGGTCTCTTGGTGCTGACCCGCCTCGTGCTTTCCTCTGCAGGTCACCGCCCGCCCATCGAGCGTGACGACTCACATCGTCTTCAAGGCAGGCCGTGCCTCTACGCTTCAGTTCCACCGCTCCCTTGCGCCGTCGTCCCGCCCTCACCTCGTCGGCATCGCCTGGGTCGTCCGCTGCGCCGAGCTCGGTGCGCGCGCAGACGAGGCGCCCTTCAAGGTCGAGGACGCGGCGGCCCCGGTTCCCGGCATGGGCAAGGAGAACGCCGAGCGCGACGTCGCGGCTGCGACGGCGCAGGCTGCGCTCGGGCTCGGCTCGGCCCCGACCAAGGGCAGCGGAGGCGCCGGCGGCGCGGCGGGTGGGCGCCGCCGCAAGAGCATGGAGCCCAAGGCGCTCGCCGCGCTCGGCAACGGCGCGGGCGACGCGAGCTTTGGCGGCGGCGCGGCGGGAGGCGCCGCTGGCAGCGCGCGCGACGCGGCGCTCAAGGCGTCGATTGCTGCGTCGATCGAGCGCGCGAGGAGGAAGAGTCTCCAGTTCATGCCCAGGGTGGGGAGCCCGCTCGCCAAGCGCGTCTTTGTCATGCCCGACGCGCCCGAGGAGGAGGAGGAGAACGACGAGTGAGCCGGGGCGGGGCGTCCGGTCCTGTCTTGTCTACGCCTCTCTGCCCCCCTTCGCCCCTCATTTCGCCTTTCGCTTTTGTCTACCTGCTTTGCCCTTCCTTTGCTGCACACGCTCTCTCTCTCACTCTCTCTCTTGCTCTGTCCCCTCGTCGTGCATTGAATCACCGAACCCATCACTCGTTCTTCACCTCGCCGCGCGCTCTACGGCAAGAGATCCGTCCCCTTTGACCTCCCGGCAGCGAGCTCCATCTTTGCCGTGTTGACTCCAAAGTGGATCGCCTTCTTGGGCAACGACGCAGCGCCAACGAGCCCCAGCCGCTTGGCGACGAGCCGCAGGAGCATCTTCTCGCCGACGCCTTCAGGGAACCGGTAGTCGGCCTTGAGCCACACGGGCACGTGTGCGAGAAAGTCGACGACGTGCGCTGCGAGGTATGGGTAGCGCGCCTCTTTGCCGTGCGACGAGATGACGCGGTCGTCGCGCCCGAGGTTGCGGGTCGGGAGGCGGTCAATGTCGAGCTGTAGCTCCTTGACGAGCGCAGACCAGTTCTGCGAGGACGGCGAGGGAAGACGGGGCGTTGCGGTGGCGGGATCGACAGGCGCCGAATCGTCAAGGGGGCGCCCTGAGGGCGATGCGGTAGAGGCGTCGGGCAAGGAGGACGGTGGACCGCGTTGGGCAGCCGCCCTGCGATGCCGCGCGTACCCGCCAAGCTGCTCATCCGCGCCGAGTCCGCTCAGCAGGACGCGCGCCCGCGAGTGGTACGGCGCAGGCGGCGAGGCGGGCGCTTCGACCGTGGACGCGCGGGTCGAGTCGAACCGCGAGAGGTGCCCACGTCCTCGCGCGGCGAACCAGAACGCGATCGATATGCTCTGCACGCAGCCGCCTGTCAGCGAATTCTCGACGGAGAGCAAGCGAAAGGACGCACCAGGTCCATGACGGTGCGCTGCGGCCTCATCAAGTCGATGACCGTCTGCCGGTGCTCGAGCATCTCGCGGTACGGCACGTTGACCTCGACGAGGTTCCACCGCCGGTCGGGCCGCAGGCGCTTGAGCTCCTCCCAGCTGCGTCGCGCAGTGACGCGGTCCGGCACGTCGTAGATCTTCGAGTCGACGGGCGGGTCGGTCCTCCGCCCCTCCTCCTGCCCCGCCTCGTCACTGTCGCGCGCTTTGCCCTTGCCCTTGCCGTTGCTGAGACCCTGCTGCGCCTTGATCTTGCGCGGGTTCTCGAACGCGACCGTGATGAGGTCGATGGCCTCGCCGGGAGGGAGGACGCGGTCGAGCACGGCGGCAAGGACGGTGCAGTCGAGGCCACCCGAGAAGAGGACAGCGATGCGCGCGTGTGGAGGCGCAGGGACCGGCGGGACAGTGGCGACGCGTGCGCGCATCGCGCGCTCGAGCTCGGCGAGGAAGGACTCGACGAGGTGGGCGAGCTGTTGGGTGACAGTTGGCGCGGATGGGTCCTCGGGCGAGGCTGGAGTCAGGTCTTCGAGGCGAGGATGGGACGCATTGATCGGGTCGTAAGGGTAGATCTGCGTCGGCTTGAAAGGTTGAACACTGCTTCAACCGAGCGCGGAGGGCAGCACGCACGAGGGTGTTTGGCGAGCCCTCGCGCATCGCCTTCGGTCGTCTAGGGAATGAAGAGAGGGCGCATCGCACGTCGAGCTGCAACACCCAGAGTCAGCTCGGCACCAGAAGGAAGCGCTGGTGAAACTCACTGAGCCGGTTTCGCTCGCATGGTTCCGCAGGCTGATGCACTGGACGCTCTCGGTCACAACCTCGTCCCATTCACGCAGCGGGCACTCGCCGCTGGGCGAGCTGGACGCGAGGAGGTAGAAAGGCGAGGCTGGAGTGGGCATATGCGAGAGGAGGGACCGGCGGCCGAGTGGGTCGCGCGCGAAGTAGACGTGCTCGGTCGCAGCCTCGTAGAAGACGAACGCGTACGGGCCCTCGACGTCTCGGATGGCCGCAAAGAAGTTGGCAGGCCCGCAGCGCTGGATCTGGTCAAAGAGCTTTTGTCCGTCGTTGTCGTGCGGCGAGACCTTCGCACTGAGCGTGAGCAACTTGTCCCATGTTGTGATGAAGGATGCGGGCTGACCTCGAGGCCGTCAAAGATCTCGCCGTTCCACAGGAGGACGTCGCCGTTGTCGCCGACGAAAGGCTGGGTCGTGAGCGCGTCGCCGCGCATGTGCAGCACCGAGGCGTGGAAGCGCAGCTCGACTTTGGCGCCGCTTTGGAGCTGCACACGCTTGAAGATCGAGTTGCTGGCGTCGGGACCTGCGCGGACGGTCAGACTGCGGTTCTTGTGACGCGAGGAGGGAAGGAGAAGTGACTCGCCTCGATCCCGCACTGCCTCGACGACCCTTTGCCAGGTTTCTTCGACGCCCCGCTCTGTCTCGGGTTCGATTCTTTCCGGCGAAGCGGGCCGGATGCCAAACGCGATGCCGCACCTTCGGGTGCCGAAAGATGAGCCCGCGAACGAGGGAAGGAGGACCGGGAAACGCACATTGTGGGCCAAGCGCTCTAACGCAAAGACCAGCAGTCTATACAGTCTTCAGAGTGTCGCTCGAATCTCCGCTAGTGCTCGCCTGGTGCTTGTGCGCGATTCGCGCGGGATGCAGCAGTGCGCCAATTCGAGCGTGAAGAGGCGGCAACGAGGGGCGCGCGTGTCCGGCCAGGCCAGTCGAGATGGACCACGAGTGACACTTCGTCGGTAGGAAGAGCGCGCCAAGCCGTCGAGGAGTGAGGGAACGCGGAGAAAGGTCGAGGCGAGAGATGAAGGTGGCCGGCCGCGGTGTCCGCGGGTGAGTCGGATCCAGCGCGGTCAGAGGTTTCGATGTGAAAATGCGCAGAGAGTCAAATGCAATCCTACAACAGCTCGTCCCACCGTGCACTGAGCCACTCCTCTCACCCGAGTCGCAGTCTCACGCGCCGCCCTCGAGCCGGCGGCGCGCCTCGTCCCTCGCCTTCTCACGCGCGCCCCTGTCCTCCTCCCCCTCCAGCTCCACGTCCTGCAGCCTGATCCTCCCCGCGCCGCGCACAACCGGATCGACCTCCGCAGCCCCGTCCTCGTCCTCATCATCGCTGTGATCAGCCCCCAAATCCCCCGCCACGTCCCTCGCGGTCCGCTCCGGCAGCTTGAGCGCCAAGCTGCTCGCACTGCCCCCTCCCGCCGCGCGGCCTCCCCACCCTCCAACGCCGAGGAAGCTCAGCGGCGGAGGGGTGCCGAACCCCGCCGGGGTCGAGGGCGTCGAGACGCTCGCGGCGCTCGACGACGACGCGGACGCGCTCAGGTTCGCGACGGAGGGGTTGGCGATGCGACGCAGGCCGCCGAAGAAGCCGGAGAAGCCGCCGCTGTTGGGCGCGGGGGAGGGAGAGGGCGAGGTCGAGGTCGAAGGGCCGGGGACGGCTGCGAGCGAAGGTGCCGTGCTGGCGGGTGCTGCAGCGCGAGGAGGCGAGGGGGCGGGGCCGCCGAGGGGCGGCGACGTCGGGACGGTGGCCGCCGCGGCGGTCGACAGCGGGCGAAGGAAGCGGCCCGCGCCTGCCTGCTGCTGCTGCTGTTGCTGCCCAGGGACGGGCAGCGTCGCGCTCGGTGGCGGCGAAGCCGTGTCCGCCTCGCTCGCCGCAGCCGACGGCGGCGCTGACCCCGCCCCAGCCCCCGCCCCCGCCCCCGTGCCAAAGAAGCTCGTCCGCCGCGCCGCGCCGCCGAGGAAGCCTCCCAAGCCCGCCGCGAGCTGCTGCGCGCCCGTACGGGCCACGTCCACCCCCGCGAGGAAGGTCCCCCCGATCTGAGCAGGCGACAGCGGCGGCTCCTGCATCCCCGTCAGCTCCTTCGCCTTGTCCCCCTCAGCGCCCTCGGCCTTCTCCACCTGCGCCCCACCCCCAGCCCCACCCGCCGCCGCCGCCGCCTGCCTCTTCCCCCAGTCCTCCCTCAGCGCCTCGACCGCCCCCCACACGCCGTCCCTCCCCTGCGTCCACCCCTTGCTGAGCCGCTCGCGCGCCTTCTGCGGCAGGGGCGCGAGGTGCGGCGCGAGGGCGGGGAGGTCGGCGCCAAAGTCGTGCAGGCCGTGCACGAGCCGGATCCCGACGTCCTCGATCGGGTTCGTCTTGCCCTCCATGGGGTGTCTGCGCGCAGTCGCAGGGGCGGTCAGCGCTGTGAGGTGAGGAGGGAAGGAGGAGGAGAGCGAAAGGGAGGTAGGAAGACGGACTTGGGCTCGACGAGGTCAAAGATGACTTCGTCGGTCGTGCGGTCCCACAGCTCGAACGCAGTCGTGTGCTTGAACGCGTTGATGAAGGCCTCGTTGAACGACGCCGGGTTGTACTGCTCGAGCTCTGCACGCTCGCGCTTCATCAGCAGGGCAAAGTCGCGCAGCCAGAGTCTGAGAGAGAGGGAGGGAGACAGACGCACCCGGCGCAGAGAGCAACATCTCTGCCCTCTCTCCCCTCTCCTTGCCGAGGAACTCTCCAAACTTGACGCACGCCAACAGAGAACACACGTACTCCTCGAACTTTGCCCTCAGGAAGTCGTCGCTCCCGACGAACCCTTGCCCCAAGGGCCGAGCGGGGTCGGCCGCGTTCCACGACGCGTCGACGGTCGTGACGAGTTCGTCCATCCATTTGCGGTCGGCGGCGGTGAGGGTGATGAGCGGGGTGAGCTTGGGGTTGAGGATCTCGAGCGACGCCGAGTCGATCTGGGTGGGGAAGGTTGGGGGGGATGTGCGGTGGCGGGTGGGGTTAGCGCGAGGCGAGTGACACGCGAAGCGGACGAGGGAGCGCACGTTGACGATGACGTCGATGTGGCAGTCGCGCTGCTGCTGGAAGATGCTGTTGGTCGTCCCGACGAGGAACGACCGCGTCTTGAGCAGGTCGATCTGCTGCAGCGGCAGGTACGGCTGGAAGAACGAGCCCTGCGCGAGCGGCGATAGTCAAGGTCAGTGCGCAGCCTTGCGACACAGACAATCCACCTCAGGGCCGCGCTGAAGGCCCAGGAGACCAAGGCACGCCGAGGAGTGAATGCAGTGACAGACGCACCTTGCCAAAGATGTTGAGCGGCAGGCCCAAGTACCTGATCAGGCTGTACTTGTCGCTCGTCCTCAAGCTCGTCGGCTTTGTCAACCGTCGCGAGCGGTTGTCGAGCTCGGGCGAGGCGGCATCGTCGAGGGCGGTGAGGAGGGCTGGAGGGACGGGCGGTCGTCCGGTCTGGTCAGCGCACCTCTTGCAGAGGCTGCAGGGGAGGGGGAAAGGGAGAGCGTACCGGGGATGAGGGTCACGAGGCTGTACTGAAAGGTTGCGAGTTGCTCGACGGGCGAATTGGCCGCGAAGAACATGACCTGCGCGGCACGAGGCGGGGGCGAGCGTGAGCGAGCGATCTACGGCGAGATCGAGACGGAGATGAGGGTGGCGCACTCGTCGTTGCAGCATCAAGAGTTTGAGGAGCATGAGCGTCTTGAACCGGAAACGGTGGACGAGCTCCCGGAGGGAGGTGCCTGCGGGCGGGTGCGGGGAGGGTGCGAGCGTCAGCCCCGACTATTCCAGCGAGGCGGGCCCCTCGCCTACCTGCGGGCAAGGCGGTCGCCCAGGTTGAGTGGCGCATGCCGACGCACCCATGTACATGCCTCCTTCTTCTTCCGCCGCGCGCTGCTTCTCTTCTGGCGGCGGGCTCAGCGGAGGCTCCGCGGCACTGCCCGCCCCCGCCCGCTCCTCCTCCTGCGGCCCGTCTTCTCCCTTCCGACTCTCAGCGTCGTCGTCGTCGTCCGCCCTCCCCTTGCCCTTGTCGAGGCCCTCGCGCCTCAGCGCCGGGTCAAAGCTCCGGAAGAGGTCGACGAGGATGGCCTTGTCGTCGAAGTTTCGCTGCGCGAAGAAGGTTCGCGTGACGACGCCGAGCTTGTCGCGCAGGGGACCGAAGATGGGCTGGTTGATTCGCCGAGGACAGCGCAGAGCAGAGCGGGTCAGCGTCTGGGGGCCGCGGGAAGGCAGTTGGGCATGGGGACGCGGCGGGCGCACCTTTGACGCGAGGACGACGATGGCCTTCTGGACGGTCGACCTCGTCACGTCCTTGCCCTTGTTGAGGAGCTGGTCGGCCGGGATCTGCCGGTTGCACGAGATGCCAAAGATGGTTTCGCCCGGCGCGACCGAGGGGAGGAGCAAGTGAAAGTACGAGTAGTCCTCGTCGCGGGCGTGGGCTCCGTCCGGCAGGGCAAGGAAGGGGAGGTTGCGCTGCAGCTCGGGGTTGTCGCGCAGCGAGTCGGGGAGGGTGTACTCGATGGTGGGGCCCAGGGCGTGGTCAAAGCCGACGAGGGCGAGCCCCCACACTTTGGCGCCGATGGTCGCGTTGGACCCCTGTGACGGGGTGCGGCGCATCCCCTGGGCGGTGAGTGGGCCCGGCAGTGCCGGTGCGTCGGTGGTTGCGGAAGGGGGAGCGAGAGAGGGGCGGGGAGGGAACGTGGCCAGGTCGTCTTGTCCCTCTGTTGGAGTAGGGGGCAGCCGTTCGAGCTGTGCTGGTGGGTGTTGTGCCATGTCGAGTCCCGCGCCCGAGCACGATGCGCGGGAGAGCGAGGGCGGGAGCTGGGAGCGCGCGGGGCGATGAGGCAGAGGGATTGGCGTCGTGGCCTGGGCGCGTCGCTAGGGTCAAGTGGGGCGCGCAGAGCGTGGCTTGACAGGTGTAGAGAAGACCACGACGAGTGCAAAGGTGCCTCGGGTCGATGCAGGGTGAGCGGGGAGGATCCAACGCGTGAACGAGTGATCGAGGTTCGCAGCGCGCCTCCCCTCGCTCCTCCTCGTCGAGCCTCACCGAGTGCACAGTGCCCTAGCTGAGCAGGGCACAGCACACCCACCCGCTGCTGATCCCCACGCAACAGCGTGCCCCGCTTGCTGGCCAAGCGCAACTCTCCCTCTCTCTCTCTCCTCGTCGTCGCCCGTTCCTCGCCCGCCCGCGCCGAGGTCGTCAACAGGGAGCATGACGGCCTCGTCAGAGCCAGAGTTGCCCCAGCCCGTCTCGGCATACGGCCAGCGCAAGCACCGCGCACTGAGCCGCAGCGCACTGCACGGCACCGGCGGCGGCGGCGGAGTCCGCTCGACTCTGGCCGTCCTCACCCAGCGAGCGCGCACCACCAACCTCGCCGTCCTCCTCCTCGCCGGAGTCGCAGCCGTCTCGCTCCTCGTCAACCTGCGCGTCTGGCTTGGCGAAGACGTGCGGCTCCCTCCCTCCTTCTCTGTCACGCGACATGCGAACTGACCCTTCTTTGACGACGACGATGCCAGGTCTTCCGCCCGCCAGGCGACTTCAACGTCCTCGTCCCTCCCTCCATCCGCACGACGCTCCAGCCCCCGCACCACAACCTCAAGCACCTCGTCCTCGTGCGTCTGTCTCGCCGCCCTCCGTCGCACGACCGCCTTCCGACGCTGACTCCTCGCGCACACACAGGTGGCAGGACACGCCATCTGGCAGGGGTGCGACGCGAGCGAGGCGACAAAAGACGACGACTGGATCCTGGAAGAGATGCAGCGCGGTGGACCCGTGCGGACGTACCTCAAGCACATTGTCAAGGGGTGCGTCGGCACCGCGTTGCTCGTCTGTGTGACCCCCCGCTGCTGGGCTGCTCGACTGACTGCAACGATCCGGCGCCACCGCACAGGGCCGAGATCGCCGTGCGCGACCCGGAAGCTCTCCTCATCTTCTCCGGGTGCGTCCCCCACTCCTCCCTCCGTCCTGCTCCCCTCCCCTTCCTGACGCGCCACATCCGCCCTCGGCCCGCAGCGGCCAGACCCGCCCGACCTCCGACCTGACCGAGGGCCAGTCGTACGCGCGCCTCGCAAAGCTCGGCAACCTGTACCAGCAGTTCATGAGCGACGACGAGCGACGGAGCGTCGTCAGTGGCGGGGGCGAGTTTGACCGCGTCACGACGGAGGTGCGTTTCTGCTGTCCCTTCGCTCTCGGCCCTCTGTCACAGCCTGCACCGGGCTTGCATAGCACGCGAGCAAGCAGAGTCGACTGGCTCGAACAGCTCCGGACCTGTGCCCACGCGCGTCGCCGCTCTCTCTCTCTCTCGCAGAACTTTGCGCTCGACTCGATGGAGAATGTCCTCTTCTCGATCGCGCGCTTCAAGGAGTGCGTCCCCCTCTCCCGCCCGCTGACTTCTCTCCCCTCTGCTGAGCCTCGCCCTCCCTCCCTGACAGGTTCACCGGCCACTACCCGACCTTCAGTGCGTCGTCACGTCCCCCTTCTCCCTCTTCAGCTCCCGTCCTCTGTGCTGACTGCAGCCGCTCCCGCAGTCACCGTCGTCGGGTACGGCATGAAGCACCGCCGCTTCACCGACGTGCACCGCGCCGCCGTGCGCTGGCCGCTCAGTGCGTGGAAGTACATCGGGATCGACAACGAGGGGGACACAGCGGCGGACTATGCGGGCGAGGTACGCTCCCTCTCCCCCTCCCTTCTCCTCTGTTTCGCCCCGGGCTGACGATAGAGGGCACGTCACGCCGCTTCACAGCGCAAGTACGGCCTCGAGCCGTTCCTCGCAGACACGTACGGGTGCCACGGCGCGCTACTCGCCAAGCGGAGGAAACGCAACCCGTACCGGCGCGTGCACGGGTACCACTCTTCCGGTGCGGGATCACCTCCTTCCCTCCCTCCCTCCCTCCACCCTCTCTCTCCCGCGCTGACACGAATGCAAACCGACGCGGGCCGCGACAGCCCCCGAGCTGCGAAGACTGCTCGAGTACTGCCCCGCGGGCGGGACGACCCTCTTCAAGGGCGCGCTGCCGTGGGACTGAGGCTGGTTGCCAGTTGGGGTGGGCGACGGCGCGTCACGGGGCAGCGCGGGCTTAGGTGCGAGGGGACGGGATGTATTGAGTAATTGGGTAGACCGCGGAGTGCATTTCATAGACGTCTGTTTGCATCGTCTGCTCGAGCGCCGGCGCGTCTGTCTGGAGGGAGACGAGTCGTGCGCGGTGAGCGCGGAGAGCGAGTCCTGCGATGGCCTTCACATGTCTAGAGGGCATCCGGACTCCTTCTTCAGGCTCAGGCGGGGGTCCGATCGGGGCTGCGCGCGACATGGCGGGTGCGGGAGACTTCATCAGCAGCCTGGCACGAAGGGGACGCTCCAGACGCACCACGAGGCCCGATGGGGCATTTCGCAGCTTCGAGTCCCTCATGAGCGTCTAAAGGCCCAGATGAGGACGTAAGCTGCTCCTCCGAAGGGGAGGTGACAGGCACAGCGCAGGCGAAGGTGCCCCCGCGGCGTCTCC
The DNA here is from genome assembly GCA_006352295.1 of Rhodotorula diobovata. NCBI lineage: Eukaryota > Fungi > Basidiomycota > Microbotryomycetes > Sporidiobolales > Sporidiobolaceae > Rhodotorula > Rhodotorula diobovata. The sequence continues at coordinate 130,776 of SOZI01000013.1, read as the reverse complement.
GACTCTCCGCTGGGCGCGGCGGCGCCGCTCCTCTTCCTCTGGCTACTCTCGATAAGCCGCTCCTTCACTCTGACTTCTCTGAGCCCCTGAGCAGATTGACAGACCGTCTGGGACGAGCTCAGCAGGTGCGCCACGCGACAGGGGCACGCTCTCCTGGCCTTAGGGGCCAGGAGTCGTCAAGAGTGACACGAGACCGTCCGCCGTTCGCGCACGCTCTCTGTGCTCTCCTGTCCGCTCAGGTCCCGGACTTGTCCAGACTGTCCTCCCAAGCTTTCCTCGCTCTTTGCTTCGCGCTCGGTCTTGCTCTCGTCTTTTTTTGTTTCCTGCGCGACGGCCCCCTCCGCTCCCCACCGACCTCCGCGAGCGTTATGTCGAGCGCTGGAGCTGGCCCGCCTTTCGAGCACGCGACAGACGCGCGTACTCACCTGCGTATCGAGATCCAACGACTCGAGGCGCTCAGAGCTGAGGGTGAGTCCGGTTGCCTACTACTCTAGGGCGCCCAGTTGCTGACCTGCGTGCTCACAGACGTCAAGCGTCGGTCGCGAGCCCCCATTCTAGTTAACTCGGCTCCCGAGGACGCTGACCCGTGCTGTGTCATGCCCCCGTGCCCGCAGACGAGATCCTCCGCAGGTGGGACCTCGTGCGGGCTTCCAAGGCGGTCGCGATCTGCTCGGTCCAGGCGGAGGAAGACTTGCTTTCGAGAGTCGTGCGCACCTGTTTCCCACGCACGCGACTCGAGGCTTCGGACGCTGACATGTGACAGCAGGGTCTCCAACACCTCAAGGAACGCGTCCGCATGAGCCGCGCGGAGGCGAAGCAGACCTTGCGCAACCAGCATTACCTGCTCACGCGCCTGGATGAGCAGCTCAGCGCCGAGTTGCAGGCCATGGCTGATCTCGCGCGCAAGCGTGGCTCGGCCAAGCGCCTTCTGAAGCATGCGACGGGCTCGGGCACAGACAGTGCGGGCTGCTTTCTCTCACTCTGTCTAGGTTTCGCGTTCGCCCCTTTGATCGTGTGCCTCGTCCAGAGCGCGAGGCAAAGTACGCAGAGCTGCAAGACAAGGTCCGGGCGGTGTCGCACGACATCGGCAACTACGCGGCCAGGTGCGTCCTCAACAAGGACCTCACGGAGGGCTTCGAAGCTCTGCAAGCGTCCCTCGGCGACACAGAGGTCAGTATCCTCCAGCTCAGCAGCTCTCGGCAGATCTGACTGCTTGCCCCTGGCAGCCGGCGCCGCTCTACACCGAGGCAGAGCCTGCGCCCGCCTACGCTGAGCAACGGTCCACGGTCGCTGGCCGATTCCACAGTGCGTCCTTGCAGGACCATGCCCTCGAGTCTTGGCCGACGGGCTCCTTCCCCACAGTCGAGCTGCCCTGCAGCTGGGGACTCGAGCCTGGTGCGTCCGACTCCTTCGAGGCAAGTGGAAGGTCGTCATCACTTGGCACTGACCGCCGTCTTTCGTACGCAGGAGACGAAGGGGACGTTATTCTTCCACCGAGCAATGAGGGCAGTGCTTCGTCGGAGCTGCACATGATCCGTGAGCTACCGCTCCGCGGGCTCCCTTACAATAAGACGCGCGCTCACACCGGACCGTCGCGACGCAGACAACACGCTTCGCTCGTCCTGGGTGCCCCACCGGCACATCTGTCAGAGCTCCTCTTTCCACTTCTGCAGACGCAAGCTGACTCGTGCTCGACCTCGCAGGGAAAGCAGACCTCCTCTCGCCCGCCGAACAAAGTGCGACTGCTCTGGCGTCTCCGCTCCGTTTGCCCTCTGGCCCTCACTGACTCACCTTCACGTCTCACAGAGGCCATGGGTATGCCCGGCGAGGCAGGGACACCTCAGTTCTCGCTCTCACGCTACCAGCCCGGCCAGCGCGCTGCGGCTCAGCGTCCTTCGCCTCCGGTCTTTGCCCGTGTCTCTCTCTAGCCTATTCTTGTCTGCCAACCCCAATGTATGGTCTGCTGTGAACCCCGCATTCATCGAACGGGAGGCAAGCGAAGGGGAGGCAAGACAAAGAGGAGACGAGGTCGTGGCGCCGCGCCCTGCGTCTGCTCGTTACGTGTGAGACCTGCTCAGCCAGCCCTCGCTTACCTTCCCCCGCCTCTGTCTCTCTTCATTGCCCGCAGCTTCGCCCGGACTGGTTCCACCCGGCTTGCATAGCTCGCCGTGCTGCGGCTGGGAGGGTCCGGGCGGCTCAGCTTGTCCTTCCCTCGCGCTTGAGATGCACCGCCCGCTTGACGAGGACCTGCTTGACAATCGATCGCGACCTTCTCGCTGGATGCACGGCCTTGCGCTGCGCGCAGTGCAGTTCCTTCAGCTGGCCTTCCTCCGGAAGGGAGAGAGGAACTCCGCCACGTGAGCTTGGGAAGGTCGTCGTTCGCTCTTTCCGGGCTGCGCTCGGCGAGGCTCGCTTCTGACGTTGACACGAACGCGACACACAAACGCAGCGATACAGTGAACCGGAACAAGTCTACACGCGCAACACGGAACGGACGACCAGCGCCCTGTCCCTCTGGAGAAACCCTCTCTGCCTCGGCCGCCGCCGCCGCCGACGCCGAGGCCCAGCGCGCTCAGGCGCGACGACGGAACGTGACGTCGCGGATCTTGCCCGCAAAGCCAAAGTGCCTCGGCATGCTGCGGCGCACCATGCGCCTCGAGTCGGCCTTGGTCGCCAGCTCGCACCCGTCGACCGGGCCCGCGCACACGGCGTCGATCGTGCCCGTCTTCTCGACGGCGCCGAGGACGCACTTCTCGACCTGCGAGATGCACGTCACGTACGCGGGGCCGTACGAGGTCGAGTTGTTGAAGAAGGACTCGAGCTCCGAGTTGAGTTGCGCCTGGGTGAGGTTGTGTGCGTTGGTCGACGCGTTGGCGAGGAGAGGGCCGGAGAAGGCGACGAGGTCCGAGAAGAAGGACGAGGGGATGTAGCCGTCGAACTGCTGCGCGATCGAGAGGATCGTCGTCGTCGAGACTTCCGGGGCCGACGACGCCGTGACGCACTCCTGCGCGGCCGTGGCGTTGCCAGCTGCGAGAGGGAGGGCGAGGGTCAGCTCAGGAGCGGGCAAGCACAGAGGTGACAAGACGACGCACTCTTGATCAGCTGAGCAGCGCAGCCCTGGAGGATCTCGGCGAGCGTGACCGTGTTGCCCGACAGGGACGAAGCGACGCTGTCGATGGCGTTGCTGATCTGGGCCGAGACGGACGCCGCGAGCGCCTCGTCACCGCTCGTGACATTGGCGAGGTTGTAGGTGAAGATGTCTGCGCGCGCCGGCCTCGTGTCAGTCTCGGAGCGCAAGGAGTAATTGGAGCGAAGCGTGACGCACTCTCGACGGCGGTGGTGAGCGATGCGGGAAGGACGCCGATGAACTGCTCGAGGACCGAGTTGGACGCCGTCTGGAGCGTGTCGTACGCGCCGCCCTCCTTGGTGTAGCACGCGAGGGCCGACGAGTTGCCCCCGGCCTTGACGGCGTCGGTGTAGCACGAGCTGACCTGCTCGAGCGCCGTCACGCTGTTGCCGCTGAGCGACGCAATGACCGACTGGATCGACGACTGGATCTGGGCGACGAGAGCCGACTCGGATGCGGGGAGGAGGGTCGAGAGGAGGGGCGTGACAGAGTCGAAGACGGCCTCGAGGATCTTGTTCGGGAGGATGCCGACGAACTGCACCGCTCGGCGAGTCAGCTTTGCGCGCTGGGACATATGGAGAGAGCCAGGAGAGCGACGCACCTGCTCGAGGATCGTGTTGAGCGTGTTCTGCAGTCCCGCGCCGGTCGCGCCGGACGAGGTCAAGCACGAGTAGCCGTCGGGGAGACCACCAGCGGCGAGGACCGTCGTGAGGCACTCCTCGAGCGCTTCGGTCGTCTCGGCGTCGAGGCTGCTCTGGCTGAGGTTGGCCGCGGCAAAGGCCTCCTGGAGGGCCTGCTGGATGTCGAGCGACGCGGCGACGGCATCCGAGGTCGTGACGAGGGTCGAAGTCGCGACGCTCGTCACGTTCTGAGTGACGGTGCGGACGAGCGTGGTGGGCTCGGGGACGAGGACAGTGGTGTTGGCAATCGTCGAGGTGCGGGTCACGTTCTGCGTCTCGGTCGAGAGGACGGTAGCCGTGGCAGTGACTGCGCAGGGACGCCGCGGTCAGCTGTGATTCGCATCAGGAGCTCGAGGTCTGGGCGCACGAGTGACGGTAGTCGCGGGAGCGAGCTGCTTGTCAATGGCGCTCTGGAGGGCTGTGCGCGCGGAGAACCGAAGGAGGGGGAGTCAGCGTCGCGTTGAATAGGCAGGCAAGCCTCTAGAGTGCACGCACCCTTCTGCAGGGCATCGGCGGCCTTGGGCGGGATGTACGACGCGTTGGCAAAGGAGCCAATGGCGTCGCTCGCGCCCTTGACGACCGTCTTGGTCGTCGAGTCCTTGACCTTGGGCGTCGACGCCTTGTGGACCGCCTTGGTGCTCTTGGCCCACGACGGCTTGGTGCGCGACGCAGAGGCGGCCTTGTGCGTCGCGGCCACCTTGACGATGGCCTTGGTCTTTGTGGCGTGAGTCGACGACGACGACGACTTGCCCTTGTGCGTCGACGACTTGGCCTTGTGGTGTTTCGACGCGCTCTTGGGCTTGGCCTTGTTCTTGGGCTGCACGAGCTTGAGAACGTTGGGCACGGTGTACTCGCCTGGGGCGTGAACGACGCCGGGGTGGTCGGAGCAGGGTTCCGGGTTGGCCGACGCGAAGAGCGCGAGGGACGAGAGTGCGAACGAGAGCAGGGCGGCCGAGCGCATGGTGGTGATGAGAGAGGGTCGTGAAGATGCGACGCGTGCTGGCGAGGGCGGAGAGACGAGGGCGGGGCTCGAGGGCGCGAGGACAGAGGAAGGGGAACGAGCGTGAGAGAAGTCGGGGAAACGAGAGGTGGCAGCCGCAGGGGCTCGAAGTGAGGCTCGGAGTGACGGCACAGAGGGGAATGAACGGGAGGAAGAGAAAGAGAGAGGAACAGGGAGCAGGAAAGGAACGAGACGCATTTCGGCGCGCTCGCAAGGGACGCGCCGGTCGCGTCGTGTCGCGAGGGTCGGCATGTGATACCGGGGTCCGTGTGCTCGGCGCTCAATGCGAGTCCCTCGTGGCCTTTGAGGACGCGCCTGACCTTTGACCGAACGAGCGGCTCAAGGGCACGCACACCCGCAACACCGGGCAGCAGACTCGCCGGGATTTGTCGCCCGACCGCGATCCTCGTCTCGAGGAGGAGAGGCACGGTGTCGCCGCATGCGCAGGAGGGGCCGGTACGGGTATGAGGGTACCGTAGCCAGTCTCTTGACGGCCCTAACCACCGCAGACGGCTCGATCGCAGCCGCGGTACGCTCGAGAGGGCCCGCTTGACTGCTCGAGCCGATGACGACGAGCGCAAGAGCGAGCAGGTGCTTTGGCGGTGATCGGTGAGCAGGGATCGTACAAGTAAGCCTCCAGGGCACCGAGGCGCGCGGCCACAGCCCAGCAGAGCGAAGCGGAGGAGAGTCGACGGTACCGGTGACGAGGTTGGCGAGGAGAAGAGTTGGGTGAGCGGCTCTCCGCTCCTTCCACATCTCGCCCGTGCCCCCCGAGGCAAACAAGCAGACCACCATGGCAACCGCATTCATCGGCCTGCCCGTCCGCATCCGACTCAAGGGCGACCCGAGCTCCGAGGTCACCGGCGTCCTGTCGGCCCTGGATCCCGTCGCTGGCTCCCTCACCCTCACCGAAGGTGCGCAGCCGCTCCGCCGAGGATCATGAACACCGTCAGACTGACACGAATGCGACAGCTCGGAGCCGTGTCGGCGAGACTGAGCGCCTCGAGGGGATCCGGATCCTGTCCCGCTCCCAAGTCGCAGGCCTCGAGCTGCTCAGCGTGAGCCGCACAGACGCCTCGCCATCTCCCCAAGTGCCCCGCCAGCAGGCTCAGGCCCTCCCGCAGCGACAGGTGCGGTCGCTTTGTCACTCCTGGGCCGCGCTCGTCGGACTCGGCTGATCCTCGTGCCCCCACCTCCACCGGCACGTTTTGTGCCTCTGCCGAACCCACAGCCACAACCTGCCTACCATGCGCACTCCCCCCTGCCTTCGCCCGTGCCCTCGCCTTCCCCTCTGTCTGGCTCGCCCGGCCCGGGCAAGCAGAAGCAGCGCGGCCACCGCGGCGGGAGGCGCGTCCGCGCGCTCAGGGATGCGCTCGAGTCGGAAGACGGCGACGAGGCGGACGTGTCGAGCGTGTCGAACGAGCCGGTGCGTGTCCCCACTTTGTTCGTCCCCTCCCGGGGCAGGCGCCTTCCCTTGCTCACGCGTCTCGTCTCGTCGCAACGCACAGAGGCGAAGCCGGCAGGAGGCTCCGGCGCAGTCGAACCACCTCAGCGAGGACTTTGACTTTGGCGCCGGCCTCGCCAGCTTCAACAAGCACGAGGTCTTTGAGCAGATCCGGGTGCGCCGCCCTCGTTTCCCTCCCCCGCAGCCGCCCTCGACATCGCTGCTCACTCTCCCCTCGTGCTTGCTGCCCACACAGAGCAACGACGACACGGACCCCTCGCTGCGCCTCGTCGCGCACAACCGCAACCCCTCTGCGCGGTCCCACCACGCGCAGACCAAGCTCCTCCCGACCGAGTCGGTCCTCTCGCCTTCGGAGCTCCTCGAGCAGCGCGCCGAGCGGAGGGACGTCCGCGCCATGGTGCGGCAGCAGGCGGTCGTCCGCGAGCCGGAGGGCGAGGGCGCGGGGGGCAAGGGGGGCGAGAGGAGCGCGGGCGAGAGGCTCGCCGAGGTGCAGAGGCAGATGAACGAGATTGCCGTCGAGGATGGGGGGGAGGCGGGACCGCCGGGCACGGAGGTGGCCACGAGGCTTGTCACGAGGAAGGGAATCGAGGTGCCGACTGTGACGGCGCGGCAGTGGAAGGAGGCGCTCTCGATCGCAGAGGTGCGCGCTCTCGCTCTCATCCTCATCCTCTGCCTGGACTGCTCGACTTACACCCGCCTGTCATCCCAGATCGAATCCTTCCCCACTCCGCTACAGCGCCTCGAAGCCTCCTCCCACGCCCTGACGACCCACATCCTCACTTCCCTCTCCCTCCCTCCCCTTTCGCCGCCGCACTCGCGCCCGTCGATCTGCCTCCTCGCCAGCGACGGCACGAAGGGCCTCGTCGCACTCCGGGCGGGGACGACGCTCGCCAACAGGGGGTGCAGGGTCGTCGCGCTCGTCGAGGAGGGTGGGGCTGGAGGCGAGGCGTGGAGGACGGCGGTGAGGGTGCTGAGTTCTGCGGGGGGGCGGATCGTGCGCGACGTCGAGGGTGCGTCGCCCGCTGTCTTGAATGTGCATGCTTGCCACTGACGACCCTCGCACCGGCAGACCTCCCCGCCTCGTTCGACCTCGTCGTCGATGCCCTCTCCTCCGCCGACGAGGCCCCCTCAACAACCCTGACGACCCCGCGCCTGGGCCCGAGCACCTCGTCCTCCTCCTCCTCCTCCGCCTCTCCTGCGCCGGGCACGCAGCGCTCGAGCTCGAGCGCAACCTTCGCCTCCACCGCGGCCGCCTGGGCTCGGGACGCCTCGGCCGCGCCCGCCCTGCTCAGCCTCGACGCGCCGTACGGTGCCAACCCCGACACGGGTGCGTCCTCCCTTTCCTCTCCTCTCCTCTCCTCTCCTCTCCTCTCCTCGCCCCGCCCAGCTCGCGCGCCCTCCCCGTCGCTCGTCACGCGTCGCGCGTACTGACTCTTACACCTCGCGCAGGCGCCCCCCTCACCTCCTCCTCCCCGCCCCTCTCCCCGACGCACCTCCTCTCCTTCGGCCTCCCGCGCGCCTGCCTCCTCGCCCCGCCGCTCGCCACCGCGCCCGCGCACGCGCCCGCGCCCGCACTTGCAGTCGCGGACGTGGGCTTCCCGCCCGCGCTGTGGGCGCGCGTGGGCGTCGTCGGGGAGGCGGAGACGCTTTGGGGGGTGTGGGGCGTGGAAGGGGTCGTCCTGGTTGAGAGGCGGTGAGCCTCTTTCTTCCTTCCTCTTTTTTTTCTGTTGCTGCGGGGGAGCGGCGGCGGCTCTCGGGGTCGCGCGCGCAGGGAAAGAAAGGGACGAAGCGAGGGAGGAGGAAGGAGGGAGGAGGAAGGAGGGAGATCGTACAACTGCGACTGCACTGCACAGCTCTTAGGCGAGACCCACGGTCACTGCGTGACAGACCTCCGAGCCGAGCCGTCCCTGCCCGTCCCTGCCCCGCCGCGCCCTGCTCATCGCAGCCCATCGCAGCCCATCGCAACCCCTCACCGCCCCCTCCCACCGCCTCCTCCTCCAGCCCCTCCCGCATCCCCACCGCCACCGCCGCCGGCGCCCGCGCCGCCCTGCAGTTTCTGGTCGACCATCTCGCGGAACGAGGCGACGATCTCGTTCTCGCGCTTGGCCTTCTCGGCGGCGGCGAGCTGGAGGATGCCGCGCTTCTCTTCGGCCGAAATGACCTGCGTGGGCGCGCACGGTGTGGGAGGGAGGGAGGGGGGGGGTGGGGCGTCAGTGGGGGAAGTTCCGGGGGAAGGCGCGAGGCAAGGAGGCAAGCAGGGAGAGAAGCGACGACACGAGAGAAAGGAAAGGAAGGGCCGCACCTGGTTCTCCTTTCGCACCCGGACCGCGTTCATGCGCTTGTGGCGACTGCCACTCATGACGAACCCAGCCTTCTCGTACTTCTCAATCTGCTCCGTCTCCATCCCGATCTCGCCCCTGCGCGGGATCCGCGCCCCGTCGGCCGCGAACGCCGCCATGGCGGCGCCCTCGCCCGGGCGGAGCGCGCCGCCGTACGCGCCGGAGCGGGAGGCCTTGTGCGAGCCGGGCCCGGAGAGGGGCATGGGGCCGACTTCGTCGTCCGAGCCGAGGGCGCCGTCAAAGAGGGTCGAAGAGGCGGGCTTCTCGACCCACTCGTCGTCGTCGTCGTTGCCCGCTCCCGCTGCTGCAGAGGGGACGAGCGCGCCTGGCCCGGCCGACTCGGCCCGACTCGACCCGCGCCGCCGCTGCTTTGCGCGCCGGTGCCGCTCCTCACGATCGTCGTCGTCGTCGTCGCTCGCGCTGCCGTCGTCATCCCTCGCCGCCGCCGCCGAAGCCGACCGCTTGCGGCTGCTGCGGTGGTGGTGGTGCCTGCCCGAGCGGTGCCGGTGCCGACTGCTGCGCGAGCGGTGGTGGCGGTCCCGGTCGTCGTCCGAGTCGGAGCCCGAGCCTGAGGACGAGGCCGAGACGGAGGGGGAGCGGCGCGAGCGGCGCGACGAGGACGACTTGTGCTTTGACGAGGCGTGGCGCCGCGAGGACGAGTGCTTGGAGCGCGACTTGGACTTGGAGTCGCGCGAGTCCTCGCTGTTTGGGGGAGTCGTGGGTCAGGTTGAGATCCGCCAGCAAAGGGAGGGGAGCGAGGAACACACGGCTCGGGAGTGCGAGGCGAGGGGGGCCAGATGGTGATGGTCGAGTTGTCGCGTTCTTTGCGGCGACTGTGGGCCGGTGGCATGAGAACACAGCGGGAGGATCCAGGGTGTCAGTAGTCGACGGGTGGGGGGGCGTTTAGCAGGAGGAGAGTGGACGCACGCCTCGAAGAAGTCATCGCCGCCGGCGGGTCCACCACGGCGGGGAGGGGGTCCTCCCCCCCTGCCGCCGCCGTGCTGTGGTCCGCCGTAGCCTCCGCCATGCCCTCGGCCGTAGCCTGCACCGTAGCCTCCCTGGTCGGCGCCGTATGGGCCGCCGCCCCTGGGCGCGTAGCCGCTGCTGGCGAGTTGGCGTTCGGGGGTCAGGCGGTCGCGCGGGTGGTTGCGCGAGTACGAGTTGTAGTCTGGAGAGGGCCTGCGTTGCTCGCGGCCCGCTGTGAGGTGGGGCGGGGGTTGGTGAGAGGGGTCGTCGTGGTGGTAGTCGTGGGCGCGCGGGCGCGAGTGGGTGGGAGGAGGAGCGGAGCGGTCGGTGTCTGGGTGGTGGGGCTGCTGCTGGGGGACGTTTGGCATGCGGGACGGGTGGACCTGCATCGCTGAGTGTGGCACAGAGAGCGAGAGAGAGGGGCGGCCACGCCCACCACCCGCACCCCGCCGAGGTCGAGTCTCTTGGTTGGCTCCCACTCCCCCACCTCGTCCTTGTAAGCACTCGACCCGTCCACTCTACCACAGCCCTCACTCTCTGACAGCTCCCCCCTAGACAGCGCCGTCCCCCGTCATGGCCGCCGTCAACGCCCTGTCTCGCCTCGCCGTGCCCGCCTTCATCGGCATCTCGCTCGCCCAGGCCAGCCTCTACGACGGTCAGTCCCCTCTTACCCTAACCCTCTCAAGCGACTGCACTGCGCCCGCACGCCGGCACCCGCGACATGCGCCGCCGACCCCCGCCTCTCCTTACCCGAGTCGCCTCCCCATCGCTACACCCCTAGCTCGCCATCGGGCCACTCGTGCCTGCTCTCGCCTGGTTGAGGCGTACCTCACAAGACCATGCACTGACGCTCCCCACCCACTCCCGCCCGACCCGCAGTCCCCGGTGGCCACCGCGCCATCCTCTTTGACCGCTTCTCCGGCGTCAAGGAAGAGGTGCGGCCTCGTCCCACTCCTCCCATTACAGAGACAGAGAGCACACACACGCACAGTCACTGACGCGCACCATCGTGACCCCCCCCGCAGGCGATCGTCGAGGGCACCCACTTCCTCCTCCCTTGGGTCCAGCGCCCGATCCTCATGGAGACGCGCATCAAGCCCCGAGTGAGCACTCGTCCCTCCGCCGCCGCCCAGGGCTCACCACAACCCTCCTCGCTCGCTCGCTCACTGACCCACTCTCACGCCCCCGCAGAACATCTCGACCACGACGGGCTCCAAGGACCTCCAGACCGTGTCGCTCACGCTGCGCGTCATGTTCCGTCCCGACATCCGCCACCTCGCGACGATCTACCGCTCGCTCGGCACGACCTACGACGAGCGCGTGCTGCCCTCGATCGGCAACGAGGTCCTCAAGGCCACCGTCGCCCAGTTTGACGCCGCCGAGCTCATCACCCAGCGAGAGGTCGTCAGTGCCCGCATCCGCGAGGACTTGCTCAAGCGCGCGGGAGAGTTCAACATCATCCTCGAGGACGTGTCGCTCGTGCGTTCGACCCCTCTTCCTCTCTTCCTCCTCTCGCGCTCTCTCGACCGGCCGAGAAGCTCCGACCGACGGCTGGGCTGACCTGAGCTGACCGCGCCACACTCGCGGCGCCCTCGCACCTCGCAGACGCACATGACGTTCGGCAAGGACTTTACGCAGGCGGTCGAGCAGAAGCAGATTGCGCAGCAGGAGGCCGAGCGTGCCAAGTTCATCGTCGAGCGGGTGCGTCGCCTCCTCCTCCTCCTTCTCCTCCTCCCTTCCCCTCTCTCCCTTCCCTTCCCTCCCTCCTCCCACCTCTCCCCCCNCCCCTCCTCCCCTCCCCCCCTTCCCCCGCGCGTCCCCAGTCCGAGCAAGAGCGCCAAGCGGCCGTCGTCCGCGCCGAGGGCGAGGCCGAGGCGGCGACCATCATCAGCCGCGCCCTGTCCAAGGCCGGAGACGGATTGGTCCAGTTCCGCCGCATCGAGGCGAGCAAGGAGATTGCGGGGACGCTGGCTGCTGTGCGTTTTTTTTTTCCCCCTCTCTCCTCTCTTCTCTCTTCCTCTTTCTCGCCGCTCTCGGAGGAAGTGGAACTGACGGCGATCGCGTTGTCGACGCGCAGGGCCGCAACGTGACGTACCTCCCCGGGGGCGGCAACGTCCTCCTCCAGGTCCCGTCCCAGCAGTAGTCCCCGTCCCGCAGTCCTTCTCTCTCTCTGTGGCCCTCCTTGTATCAACACACCTCGTAGCACCTCTTCATCATTCCGAGATACGCAATGACGGCGCTCGCGCTGAAGTGAGCAGCCGAATTGACTGGACGAAACGCTGCCGTGCGTCGCGACGGAGAGGGGAGGGGAGCGGTCGATCGTGCTCTCTCTCTTGCACGCGCGGGGCTACTCGATGCAAGCTCTCAGAGGTGAGCAATCGTGCGATGGCATTGCCGTGCGGGAGTCGCACAGACGCGCGCGCCACGCTCACTCCAGTCAGTCAGTCGAGCCTCCTGCGCTTGTCGTCCCTGTCGCGGCCCTCCCTCGCCCTCTCCCTCTCCCGGTCCCTGTCCCTGGCTCCCGCACCTCCACCGCCCGCGTACCTCTCCCTCTCCCTCTCCCTCGCGCGGTCATCCCGCCACCGCGGCGGCGGCACGGGGCTCCTGCTCCTGCTCCTCCTCCTGCCGTACTCCCTCTCCCTCTCCCTCTCCCTGCTCCGACTGCGGCTCCGACTCCGCTCCCGCCTCCCCGCCTCCCGCCCCCCACGGTCGCGCTCGCGCTCACGGTCGTCGTACCTCGCGCCCCTCGCCTCCCTCGCAGGCGACCAGCTCCGACTCCGACTGCGCCTCGTCCCGCCCGGGCCCTCGCCCTCGCCGTACCGCCGCCCGTCTCTCTCCCTCTCCCTCTCCCCCCCGCGCGTCCGGTCCCGTCCCGGCAGCGCACCGCCCCCACTCCCGACCCCGGCTCCGAACCCAACGCCGCGCCTCCTCCCCGCGCCCGCGCCCGCGTCGTCCGTCCGTGCCCGCGAAGAGGAGGGCGCAGCAGCCCAGCCGGCGTCCCCGCCGGTGCTGCGCGCCGAGGCGTTCGCGCCCGAGGCGGCGGCGCCGGGGCCGCCGGGGTGGGAGGAGGAGGGGTCGTTGAGCTGTGGGCAGTCGCGCTTGAGCTGCGTGGGGGGGTGGGGGTGGGGTTAGTAGGGCGGGTTGGGTGAGGTGGCGGCTTGCGAGAGAGGGAGAGAGAGGAGAGGGAGAAGGGAGGGAAGAGCGCACGTGAGGTCCTCCGCAGACGAAACACCCCGCCCCGCCCGCCGCTCCTCCTCCTCCTCCTCCAGACCCCGCCCTCCCAAACCCACCCCCACCCCCACCCCTCGTCGTGTCCTCCGCCGCCAAGTGCGTGTACTTTGTCTGGTGCGCCTTGCCAAAGTTGCGCCGCTGCATGACGGCCGGGAGCGAGCTCACGTCGGTGATGGTCGACTCGGTCGGGGCCGTGTAGTCGTGCTTGGCGAGGACTTTGGCGACTGCTTCCGAGTCGGTGTGGAAGACGCCGCGGTGGTGGTACTTTTGGAGGAAGACTGCGGGGGGCGGCGGGGTTAGGGCGATTTTGGGGGAAGGGAGCGGAGGGGAGGGGAACGTGACGACGCACCCTGCTGTCCCTTCTTCTTGTCCTTGCGCGACTGCTCGGCGCGCTGCGTGTCCTCCTTGAGGCGAAGCTCCTCCGGGAGCGCCCTCCTCGCCTCGACCTCCTCGCGCACCTTCTCGAGCCTGTGTGCCCCTCCACTCGTCAGCTTCTCCTCCTCTCAGAGGCGAGACGGGCACGGGAAGGAAGAGAGGTGGGAAGAGAGAGAAACGCACGCATAGCGCTCCTCGCGGTCGCGCTTGAGACGCTGCAGCTCGCGCAGCTTCCACGCCTCGAACTCGCCCTCGGGGTCGAGCCCGTCCGTGTCGTCCACGTCGGGGTGCACCTCCTGCGCTTCCTCTGCGTCCGCTCGCTTCTCGATCAGCACCTTGGGAGGGGAGAGAGGGGGGAAAAAAAGGACGCACTCTCGGCGAGCTCGCGCACGATGCTGTCGGCGACGAGGTTCTTTGCCTCCTGTCTGCGCTTCTCGGCGTCGGCAGCCTGCTGCGCCTCGAGCGCCGCGGGGTTGAGCTCGGGCTTGGACGCGGCGACCGTGTCGCGGTTGCGCCTGACGCGGACGGACCCGGGCGGGTCAGCGAAGCGTAGACGGGAGAGAGGAGGAGGGGAGGCGGGCGCACTTGGAGACAAAGACAGGCTTGTACAGCGGCTTGAGGGGCTCTTCCTCCTCTGAGTCGGTCTCGTACTCGCTCGACTGCGCGTGGCGTGGCGGGTCAGCGGGAGGTGGGAGAGGAGCAGGGGCAGGAGGGGGAGACAAGTCGCGCACCTCTTCGTCGGCTGCTGGGGCGGGGGCTGCGGCGCCCTTGGGGCGAAAGACAGGCTTGGGCGGTGCCGCAGCTGCGGCTTCGTCCTCGCTGTCGGTCTCTGCGGGCGAGTGAGCGCAAGCGCGAAGGGTCGGGTGGGTGGTGAGTCCTCGCCTGCGCAGTCCGGCGACAAGCACGCGCAAAGGCAGGGCAAGACGAGAGCGCACCGTACTCCCCCTCTGAGCTCTCCATCTGGGTCCTGCCGCTCTCGTCCCTGCCGGCGACGCGCACCTTGCCGTCATCCAGCACCTCGACCTGCCGCAGGGCTACGTTGATGGCACCGGGCTGCTGCTGCTTGCTGGTGCGCGGCGCCGAGAACTCGGCCAGGTCCTCGTCCTCGTCGTCGTCGTGTGCGTGCTGCTGGTCGCCCTGCTGCTGGGCGTTGTCGCCGTCGTCGCCCGAGTCCGAGTCCGAGTCGGCGACGGGGACCGGGGCCTTGCCTGGGCGGTACCGGGCCGCGGGGCGCAGCGGCTGGGTCAGCTTGGGTGGCATGGCGTGTGCTCTTTGAGTGTGAGCCCTGTCGGGGACGAGCGAGCGGGCGGTTGCGTCGTTCGAGTCGCCCCGCCGCTCGCCGTCGCCTGCGAGTCTTCAAGCGCGTCTCGATCGTCCGACCCCGCCTGCAGCCCAGCCCCGCTGCACGGTTGTCGACTATCGAAGCCTGAGCGAAGCACTTTGCAAGGGTTAACAGAGGAGGCGTTTCGGAAAACCCTGAGGCGCTCGAATTGCACGGCACCGCTCAAGCATCTCGCCCGCCCGTGAAAGCGACGTCGACGTCGTCGACCCCTTTCACTCAAGGCCCTCCTGCCTCGACCCTCTTCAAGCCTTCACCGCCTCTGCAAGCTTCTTCGCAAGCAGGAGCGCCGTCATGACCGCCCCCTCCGGCAGTTCCCCCGCCTCTGCCTTCTCCTCCGTCTCGCGCATCGCCTCCGACCCCTTGACCTCGGCCCACCGCTCCACAACGTACCCGAGGACAGCGTCGCGCACGTCCGGGTACGCCGTGGCGACGTCGCTGAAGAGCTCGTGCGCTGCGGTGGACGGCGTGAGCTGCGAGACGAGGTTGGCGAGCGCGAGGGACCGGAGCGACGGGAGCGAGAGCAGGTCGGCGAGGCGGTAGATCGACTTTGGCGAGGCCGGGGCGGGCAGGTGAGGGTCCTGCGACGCGGCGAGACTTGTCACGGCGGCGGTGCGGGAGGCGCGAGCGTCGCCGGGGGTTTTGTCGGCCGTGCGGAAGGACGAGACGAGGGGAGCGAACGAGACGTGGCGCGTCTGCAGCCAGACGAGGACGGCGAAGAAGGTCGTGTACGACGTCTCGGTGATGGCGACGCGCTTGAAGGGCGCGAGAGGCTTGCTGCGGGACGCTTTGCGCTCCTTGACGAGCTCGGCGCTGTCCGTCTCGGCGTCCGACTCGACAAAGGTGTAAGACTGCGCCTCGGCAGGCTCGCTCGACAGGTCCGAGAGCGTCGGTGCGCCCTCGGTGAACGCGGACGTGAGCAAGTCCTTGAAGTAGGGCGAGGCGGCGACGAGACAGTCCTCGTTCGCCCACAGCTGCTTGCCGACCTGGACAAAGTCGAGGCAGACGTCGTGAGGGGACTGTTCGTGCACGCCAGCTGGACAAGGAGCGTCAGATTAGCTTCGGACGTGATGGCAAAGCGAGAAAGTCGACGCACGTGCGCGAACGCAGCCGTTTCGCGAAGTCGCTGCTCGACGCCCCGCAGGTCCTCCTCGTGCACCGGGTACAGGTCGACCTCGATTCTGACCCAAGATTGTATTCCTGCGGGGAGCTGTGGGCTGATGATCTCGCCGGTCGCAGGCATGGCGCCTTGCTGCGGCTCGACCGTGCTGAACGGATGAGGATCAAACTGCATGGCTCCTTCAGGGGCAGGGCGCAAGCGAACTTGTCCCCGCTGGACGAGGCTGGCTGCTTCTGCAGACCAGGCCCACGTCAGAGCGAGGCACTTGTTGTGCGTGTCGACGGTGACCTTGAATGCGAGGTGCGGCAGGCCGGGAGGCGCGAAGGACCGCGGCTCTGGCGGCGAGTCGGCATCTCCGAGAGGAACACAGAGGCCCCGCAAGACTGCCGTGTAGACCGGCATGGCGGGCGCGGAGCGAGTGCGAGGAAGGCAGGAAATCAATTACCGCAGGGTTGAACCTCGACCGCACCAGGCCTCTGCCTCCCGCTTTGCTTCCGCTGGACTAGACCCTAGACGCGCACAGAGCAGCGGCCCATGCCCCCCGAGCTCTTTCCCCTCGTGGACCCGACCCCACTCGTCGCACTTCTGCGGCCCCACCTCCTCGCCGCTCTCCCGCTCTACTCGACCCTCCAGACCCCAGGACTCCCCACACCACTCTACGCCACCTTCCCGTCCTTTGACTCAGCCGGGAACCCGCAGCTTGAAGACGCGCAGGGCGCGTTGTGGCTCGTTCTCGTCGACCTCGGCAACCAGCTGCGCTTCTTCTGCTCGTACGAGGCACGCGAGCACCTCAGCGACGACGAGCGAGCACGCGGAGGAGAGCTCGTCGTCGGCGCCCTGACGAAGTACCTCTCCGAGCACCGCAACAACCGCGACCGTGCGTCCTCGCTCCATTCTTGCTCTCTCCTGCTACGTCGCGGCTCTCCTTCTCCGACAAGCTGACACCCGGTCGTCCCGGTCACGCGCAAAGGCATCAGCATCGGCGCCATCCCCGACCTCTGGACCTCGTGCATCGCGCGCGTCTTCAGCCAGCCGTTCTCGGCGTCCCAGATCCACTACCTCCCCCTCGACGAGGTGCCGCCTCCGGGCGCGACGAGCGCGGGAGGGGTGCTACCGGGTGGGATCTTCGTGACCGAGGGGAGGGAGGGGGATGTCGAGGAGGTGCGTCGACGGAACGCTCGCCCGAGATGACTGCCTCGGACGAGGCGGACTTTTCTCTGACTCCGCGAGACTGTCCTGGACACTGACACACGCCCATGCAGATCCTCTCGACTTCCGAAGTCCCCCACCCGCCCTCCTACCTTTCGACTCGCCTCGCGCACACGACCGTCCTCCGACAGCTGTCTTCCTCCTCCTCCCCGTCCGCCTCCTCGTCTCCCTCTGCCCCCGCCTCAGACGAGCCGCCCTCCAGAATCGTCGCCCACTGCACGACCCACCGTGACGGCTCGATCGGGACGCTGCACGTGCACCCCTCGGCGCGGCAGCGCGGCCTCGGGCGTCTCGTCCTCCTCTCGCGCGCACAGGCCATGGCGGACCGCTCCGACTCGCGTGCGGCGCCAGCGAGGGAGGGGGGGAGGGAGAGGGACGCGCCCGTGTTCTGCTACGTGCACCGGGACAACCGCGCGAGCAATGCGCTGATGCGGCGCGCGGAGATGAGGGTCGCGAGGGGCGGGGGGGAGGTGTGGTGGGCACGGGTGAGGCTGCCGCTGCGGGGTGAGGGGCGGGTGGAGGATGATCAGGAGGTGGTAGAGGGGCAATAGAGGCTCGAGACTAGAGAAGGAGCGCGAGTTGGACGCGTGAGGGAGCTGCGCGAGCTCGTTGAGAAGGTGACTCGGAGACGGAGACCATGCGGGAGGCATGCTCCTCTCTTTCGCTTGCTTGACAGACGAGCGGGAATTCTAGAGTTCCTCGAGAGTGTCTGTCAGCAGGAGCGGACCTTTGAATGAGCGAGGACCATCGCCGCGGTAGGCCCGGGAGTTGGTGCCACGACTTGGCCGCGGAGGTCGCGCGGGCGGAGTGTATCGCCCTCGCTCTCTCAACCTCGCTCTGACCGCCTGCTCGCTTGGCGCGATAGACTGCTCTCGAGAGGTCTGTCCACACACATCCACCCGTCAGTACTTGCATGCGCGCGCTGACCTTACCCGCGGATCAAACAGCAGCTCCCTCCCCCTCGCCATGTCGACGACCGGCTCTGGCGGGTTGAGCGTCACGGTGAGCCCAGGCGCGAGTGCCTTCTTTGCAGGAGAGCTCTTTACGGCCACCATCACGCTGCGCAACACGCTCCCGCCCACGGCCCGGCCTCCCGCAGGTCCTCCTCATGCTCCCCCTCCTCCCACCACCACCACCACCTCCCCCCCACATGGTCAACCGCCCGCGACTCGCTCTCATGCCCGCGCCGCTTCGTCCGTCAGTCCCTCGTCTTGGCAACGCCCTCAGCACCCGTCGCCCCTCACGCCACAGAGGAAACCCTCGTCGGGCTACTTCGACTCGCCCGGAGCAGCCGGGCCCTCGTCGTCGCCCTCGTCGGCGCCGCGTCACTCCCCCTACGGCGGCTCGGCCATGCACCCGAGCCTGAGCGCAGCAGCGAGCGCATCCACGTCGCACCTCCCGACGTCGCCCACGCCCGCACGCCGCGCCGCACCCTCCTCTCCCTACTCGCCCTCGCTCGGTGCCTCCCCCTCCGCGTCCTCCTCCTCCACCTCCGCAGCGCCTGCCCTCCCCGCCCGTCGAGGCCTCATCGGCACCGTCCCGGCACCCGAGCCCCCCGCGCTCAACAGCGCAGGCCCCGCCGCAGGCCTCTACGCCGACGGGCCTCGCCGCCCCGGCATGCTCGGCGCTGCAGGGGCGGCGCGCGGTCACTCGCGCGCGCAGAGCATGGCGGTCAGTTCTCCGGACCTGCGGCTCGGTGCTGCGGGCGGCGCAAGGAATTTCACGGCACCGGCGCATGCGTTGCAGCGGCACGCGAACGGGAGGGGCGACGGAAAGGCCGAGAGAGGTGCGCTGCTGCCCCCTTGTTCCCTCCGCTGAAGCATCGCTGACCATTTTGATGCCTGCGACGCCCCTCGGCAGGTCTCGCCTCACCAGCCGACGACTCCCCTACCTCGACGCCGCACGCGCCCGACTTCCCCGATGACGCCGCCTTCCCCGTCTCGGCATCGACCTCCGCGCCCGCGCCGCCCGTCTTCCCGCGCCGCCCGACATTCGGTCACCAGCGCACGCCCTCGCACCTGGGGTACCCGGGCGCGCCCGCCGTGTCCTTGTCGTCGTCCGGCGCACCCGGAGGAGGCGGAGGCGGAGGGATCTACGGCGCCGGTGGCGCCCGCGCACGGCTGTCGACGCTGTCGCTCGCGAGTCAGTCGGACAGCGAGTCGGAAGACGACGACGAGGCGGCGGCGCGCGGCAGCCGGCGCTCGTTCTACGGCGCCGGGCGAGGCGCGGCGAACGCCCCGCTCGACTCTGTCTCGGCAGCGACCCACGCGCGGCGCTTCTTCTCTGCGCCGGCGCACTCCCCCGCGCTGGGCCCAGCGGATGACGGGCCCGCCCACGAGGCCAACACGCTCGCTGTCCTGTGGTCGTTCGCGCACCTCGAGGGCGCGTTCGAGGTCGACGAGAGCCTCATCAAGCCTGCCGAGTTCCTCGAGGTCAAGCGCCTGCTCGCGGGCGGGCAGGGCGGCGTCGGCGTGGGTGGCGGGACGCTCGAGGAGCGCAGGACGCAGGGAGGGTGGCGCAGCTGGTTGTTCAGTGGTGGCGGGGCGGGAGGCGGCGCGGCGGGGAGGGGAAGGGCGGCGAGAGAGGAGGAGGAGGTCGAGGGCGCGGCGAGCCTCGAGGAGAGGAAGAGAAAGGCCGTGGAGGAGAGGGCCGTGCCGATGCTGAGCTGCCCGCCGAGCATTCTCGGCGTCGACGTCGTGCTCAAGCCGGGCGAGAGCCGCAGCTGTGCGTCGTCTCTGTCCTCCCATGCCCCTCTCACTGTCCCTCCCCCGTGACGCTGACCGAGACTGCACTTTCCGCGTTTGCCTCGCACAGACACCTACACCCTCCGCATCCCAGCCGACCTGCCGCCCTCCTTCCGCGGCAAGGCCATCAAGTTCAGCTACCACCTCGTCGTCGGGACGCACCGCGCGCTCCTCGGCCCGCAGAGCGATGCCGTGCCCCGGGCGGGCCGCGCAAGTGGCAGTGTCAGCAGGGTCATGCGCGTGCCGCTGCGAGTCTACAACCATGTCGGCGGTGCGTCCCTGCTTCGTCTCTCTCTGTCTTTTGGTGCTCTACTTGAGACGAGCAAGGCTGACGCGCAACGAGGGCACAGTGACGGGCGCGAGGCCCTTCTACGACCTCACGAACCCGGTCATCTTCCAGCGCGACGAGGCAACCGTCTCGGAAACAGGCTCGCCCGCGCGTCACCAGGGCAGTCCCGACCAGGTCACGCAGCTGCAACTCGCCGTCTCGGCTGCAGGGTTCTCCGACACAGGCAAGGCCGACTTTGAGTCGTACGCCGCGACACTCCTCGCGAGCGTTGTCGCCCTCTCGCCCGCGCCCGGCCTGTCGCCCACGCTCGAGCCCGTGCGCTCTCCCAGCCTCATGGAGGCACCGCCGGCGCTGCGGCCCGAGATGAGCTCGCACCGCGGCGGGGGCGGCGCGGGTCCTGGCGTCGCGGCGGCGGGGGCGGCGCTCGGGGAGGGCCTTGGCGGTGCGGCGGCGGAGGAGAGCGGCGGGTGCAAGGCGGCGGTCGAGATTGTGTCGCGCAACTCGCAGAAGGGTGCGTCTCTGGTCGGCTCGTCGCCGTTGATGACGGCTCGCTGACCCGGCTCGGAGGGGACCGCAGTCTCGTACGACATCAACAAGGACGGGTACCAGGTTGCGAGCTTGACGCTGGTCAAGTCGGCTTACCGCCTCGGCGAGACGGTCAACGGCTCGGTGCTCGTCAACGGCGGCGAAGGGCGTGTCTTGCGGGTCCGTCCATGTTCTTCCTCCTCGACGATCCTCGGCCTCGGAGTCTGACCGCACTTGCCGACTGCAGGTCTCGGCACGCCTCGAGACGCACGAGCTCGTCGAGACGAGCATCTCGACGCTCCCGGCCCCGCGCATGCGCCAGATCACGCGCCGCCAGCACGCAGAGCATCACGAGATGGTGCTCGACTCTGCACGCATCGGCTTCGCCCTGGCCATCCCCTCGGGCGCGACGCCCGACTTTGGAACGTCAGGCGTCAAGCTCCAGTGGTCCGTCCGGTTGTCGTTCCTTGTCATCCCGCCGTCGCCGGACGCTCCGCCGGGCGGCCTGAGCGCAACGCCGCCGCGACGAGGCACGCCCCCTGCGCGGCCGCAGCAGAGCAACGGCGCAGCGACGCCGCCTCGCTCGCACCAGGGCGGCCACGGCCGTGCCAAGTCGTTCGCGTACGGGTTCGAGCCCGCCGTGCCCCTGACGCTCCCTCCGCCACCGATGATCGCCCCCTCCGGCGCCGCGCACCTCATGCCCGTCCCTTCTCCCTCCCCCTCTCCCAGCGACGCCACCGCCCACCCCGTCCCTCACGTGTCGTACCGCGCCGTGCCGGACCTCGGCTTCGTCCCCGTGCCCTTCTCGTCCGCCTCGTCCGACAAGGCCGCGAGCGCCGCGCCGGCGATGGGTCCGCTGCAGAAGACGGCGCGCGGGGCGATGCACCGTCCGCAGCCGAGCTTGAGCTCGGGGAGGGCGCTCGCTGGTGGGGTCAGCAGCGTCACGGGCGCGGGGAGCACGGTGCTCGTCCCGGCAAAGGTCGAGACGGTCGAGTGCTCGATCCCGATCAAGTGCTACCCAGGGTGCGCTTCCCCTTCTCCCTTTCTCAGCCGACTCGCGCGAGCGGCGTGCTGATGAGGAGGACCACGCGCAGGAACACGCCGTTCCGTCCGACGGTCAGCGTCTTCGAGGCGTGACACGGCGCCTCGCTCTCTGTATTCCGACGGCTCTTGGCGCACACGCAGCATGCAACGCATCCTTCTTGCATTCACCGGCGCAGGCTGAGGATCGCTGCCTGAGGAGGCCGAGAGCCGACAGTTGGGACGCGCCCTCGTCGAGACCTTGTCAAGGAGTGGACAATCCGCCTCGTGCTCTCACTCCCGCGCTCGGACTAGGGGTGTGGGGCACAGAGGGAGATCATACAACAACGACGGGGCAACCCCTACGGTCATGCTCGCACGGCAGAAGACAGACCCTTGAACACGTGCTCCTTGAACCGCTCGTAGCGAACGAGCCGGGCCCCGTCGCGTCGCCACCAGCGCTCGGTGTCGTCGCCGTGCTCGAGGCGCGAAAGGTCCGCGACGAGGGTCAGGAAGCCCACCGCCTGGCGGTCCCCTTCCTTCGTGCCCTGGTCGGCGTAGTAAACGGCGATGGCCGTCAGCCCGACCCCAAGCCAGTAGGACGCGCACAGGGGCGCCGTCGTGAAGTAGAGACGGTCTGGGGTTAGATAGAATTCGGCCCCCGTCGCCTGCAGGAGGCGGTACACGAGCTCCGACATGTTGCCCTTGTCGACGATGCCACGGCCCGGGTCGACGGTGAGGAGGATGCGCGTCGCGAAGGCGTAGTGGTGCGCGAGCACCGGCCGGGGCTGAGTGTTGTCGTCTCGCCATGTCGCCTGGAGCTGCTTCAAGAGGGTCGAGTGCTGTTTTCCGAGGCGGTTCAAGGTCTGCAAGTCGTGATGCTCGAGGACCCTTTTCGAGAACTCGGTCTCGACGTAGCCGAGCTCCTCGTCGAGCCGGATGCGTTCTTGTATCACGTCCGGTCCGTCGCGGCGCAGGCTCGCACAGAAGGCGCACGGGCACCCGGACTTGGGGAAGTGGGGCTCGAGGGTCAGGTCGTGCATCTCCGGGTCGCGCGACGCGGCCAGGAGGTACGAGCGCGAGATGTACACCTCCTTGCCCTTCTTGATCGGGGTGCGGGCGCGGACGACGAGGACGTCGCCGACGAGGTTCCAGTACGTGTTGGCGACGCACGAGTGGTTGAAGGCCGAGGCGTTGATGAAGAGCGCCATCGCGCACGTGAGGTAGCCCTTCTCGCCGCTTTCGTCTTCCCACAGTGACAAGCTGCGCGAGAGCGAATAGGCGGTCCGCTGGGAATCGGAGGAAGGAGGCGAGGGAGGGGCGCAACGCACGCGTTGATGCGGCAGATGCGCTCGAGCCACCCAACGTCGAGGTCGACCGGCGCCGACGCGAACTCGGGGACGCTGCGCTCCTCCATCGCGCCGAAGACCAGCGGTCTCGCCGGCGGGTCTCGTCCGTCGTAGAGCGACTCGAGGATCGGCAGGAGGGAAGGGTCGTCCATGACGCGTGGGACGACGTCGGCGACGAGCGCGGCGAGGGCCGCGGGCGCAACCGTGCCACGTTCGGCGTCCCACCCCACTGCCAGATCGTTGTGATCGCGCGTCAGGGCAAACGCTTTTTCGACTGCGGGCGGCGATGAGGTCAGCGCCGTCTGGAGCCGCTGGGCGAGGACCAGGACGTGCGGCCGCGGACGCACCGATGAGCAGCACGCCAACCTCAATATCGCGGGTCGCAATGACGCCTCGGCCGCCACCGCGCTTCTTGAGCTGCGCGACGCGCACTGGGCCAACGTAGTCGGGAATGTGGATGCTCGCAAAAGGCTTGCCCGCCGTCAACTCTTCGAGCGCCTCCCAGTCAAAGTCGCCCGTCTCCTGCGCTTCGGGCAGCGCCCTTATCGAGTGGCGCTTCTCGCGCGCCGAGTCTGCCAGGCGCTGCTTTGCCGCCAGGGAGGCCGACGAAGAGGGGTCCAACTCCTCGACCGTGTCGGAAACGCCGTTCGTCGTCAATGCCGAGTCCTTGGAGTCGCTCGCGACGTCGTCAACGCGACTTTGATGCAGGAGCGCGTAGGCGCGGTCGTACTCGTCGGCGGCCCGGTCTAGCAAGCGCAGACCGACGAGGGCTTGGGCTCGCGTCTTGAAGACCTCGCCTTGAACGTGATGCCCAAGTTCGACGCCCGTGTCGAGGTACATCTGGGCGATCGAGGTATCGCGATACGCCGAGGCCCAGCGCTTGCTCGAGACGTTCGCCAGACTCCGGAGATTGACGATGGCGGCCATGTTGAGCTTGCACTCGCAGTGCGCAAGGGCGCTCGTGTACGTCTGCACGGCGAGGAAGGGTCGTTGCTGCTCCAAGTAGGCCGAGGCGGCCTCTTGGTACCCCAAGGACGGCTGGGACGGCTGGGATGGCGATGCCGTCGCCCACTCGGCCTCGCAAAGGGCCGGGGCGTCGCCTGCGTAGAAGACGACGTCGGTCGGGGTCGAGACGCGGACACACACGGGACTGCCGTCGTGTGCGTCG
This sequence comes from Rhodotorula diobovata, assembly GCA_006352295.1. Lineage (NCBI taxonomy): Eukaryota > Fungi > Basidiomycota > Microbotryomycetes > Sporidiobolales > Sporidiobolaceae > Rhodotorula > Rhodotorula diobovata. The sequence continues at coordinate 106,830 of SOZI01000013.1, read as the reverse complement.
ACGAAGTAGGGCTCGCGCACGAGCAGCCCGCTTCCGACGGGAAACATGGCCGCGAGCCCTTGTTCGTCTCGGATGCCGTACAGCGGGAAGTAGCGAAGCTCGAGGCGCTCGCTGTGCGTGAGCGAGAGAGCAAGAAATGTCAGCGTGTGGATCTTGCACGGTCGCTAGACAGTACAAAGCGCGCACTCGGCCGTTTTGATCCTCGACAGCGAAGAGGAGGCGATCGGTCAAGACGGGTGGCGCGACCGTGCGACACAAAAGGTACCGTCCCGCGTGATGCTTTGTCGCCAGCATGTCGTTAAAGCGGACTGCGCCCGCGCCGGGAGTTAGCAGGCTGTTGCGAGCGCGAGGCCAAAGACCCGGGAGAGACTCGACTCACTCGGCTCGAGCGCGCTCACCGGCACCGTCGAGCAAGTCGTCGGCGCACCGAGGAGGTGGGTGACCTGGAACAAGTGCTCATAGTCTCAGACGGCGTGCTGGAGCTGGAAGACGACCTTGACCCGTGGGCGCGGTGCGGGCTTGCTGGCTGGGAACGCATGCTCCCTCTTGAGCGTGTCCACGGTAGCGGCCGCAGTGGCACTTGCGCAGTCGAGGCAGCACGCCTCGCCCTTTGAGCCGGTACCGTGGTGGGTGGACTCGGCGGCGCTCATCAGGTGGGGACTGGAGGTGAGGGCGAAACGAGGTTGACGGGGCGGGGCGGCGAGCTGGCTAGATGCTCGAAGCCTGAGCAGGGGCTCAAGAAGGTACACTGCCTGCAGCAGACCGGCGCTGATGGCAGGAGGAGGGTGGGAAGCCAACTCTCTGGTCCGCCGGCGCGTGCCAACGCGCGCCGAATTTCCCTCGAGACTTTCCCACCTCCGTTCTCCACCACCACCCGCCAGGGCACCGACTGCGCGCTCTTCTTGCTGTACTGATCCTTCCCGGGACGAGCCGCCGAGGACGAACGCGATCGGCGCGAATTGCTGGCTCTCGTCATCGCCGGCTCCTCCCGCTCCTCGCCGACGAGCGCGCACGAAAGTGGCACGCGCAGCCGCTGTGCACCTCAACGCTCCAAGGATAAGCCCTCCCCAGTGACGCGCGCGACCGTGTCCGTGCTCCCTCCGCTTCGCAACCCCGGCTGCGCACCTCGACTGACCACCGGGCGGTCCGGGCCCTCCTACCAAGCTGCTACGCGGCCGCGGCGTGCCCACCTCACCGCACCGTCGTCACCTCGATGCCGGCGCGCTCAAGCGTGCCCGCGAGCGCGCCGTAGGGACCTTCGTCGCTCTCGAGGATCTCGGCGACGCCACGCCCGACCTTCCGGCCGATGCGGAGCGTCCTCAGTCTCGACGGGCGGCGCGGGCTGAGGAGGTACGCCGCGACGTCGTCTGGGCGGAGGCAGTCGGTGTCGAGCGAGAGGTGCTGGATCTGGCGAGGGATGGTGTCGAGGATGGTCCTCGTCGACGCCGGCAGCTCAGGTGGAAGAAACCGGTTAAGCACCTTGGGGAATCCTCGTTGCATGCCTGAGCAGGGGGCCAAGTACACCTTGAGGGAGAGAGACTGCAGATGTCTCAAGGAGGAGACGGACGACAGGATCGAGATGACGACGGGGACCGGCAGGTCGCCCTCGAGCTCGACAAGTCGTCCAAGCCCGCTGCAGTAGAGGGCGAGGTGTTTGAGGGCAGAGAAGGTGGCCAAGTTGCAACCGCTGAGCGCGAATGAGACGGGCAGCGTGAGGCTAACGAGTTGAGTGCGGAAAGGGGTGGTGAACGAGTCGAACGATGTCGTGTCGGTGCCGGCGATGATGTCGAGGTCCTCGAGCCTTGGGAGGGACGCCGGATGGATGGGGTTCGAGGCCAGGTCCGCATCAAGCTGGAAGATGCAAAGCCGTTTGAGCATGCAAAACGCCTGCGGGTAGTCGTCGACGAGCGCCTCCTCCGCTGCGCTCCACGAGCTGACCATGACTTGTCGCAGGTGGACCTTGCCGCTGGACAGGAGGTGGTCCCATGCTTTTGTAACTTCGGTGACGCAGGCCGCCTTGACGTGCGGCAGGTCGCGGAGGAGGGCGGCGATCCGGTCGTTCTCAGGGCCCGTCCAGCCCAGCGGCGTCTTGATCTCCTCGACAAAGGGCCGGAGTGCAGGCTTGTTCACGAGGGCGGCCAGCGCGGTGCCCTCGCGAACTTTGTCGCGGGTTGAAAGGCGGACCTTCGAGTAGAGGGCTCGCTCCGCAGCGCCCTTGTAGCGCCTTGCGACACGGACAGAGCGGCGAGCGTCCTGGTGCGAGCGCGGGCCCTTTCAAAGGCGTCGCACCACTCGATGATCTCGAGGATGATCTCGTTGGGGAGACGAAGAGGGACGAGGGTGGCGACGCTGGTTGTCGAACGGGTGGGCATGCTCGGCAGGCTTCGTCGGGACTTGCGGGTCTGCACGAGAGCGCGCGTCAGCCCTACAGCCTGGGCGAGCATTCAAGAGCTCAGGTGAGAAGGACGGACGCACGGGCTCAGGAGGGGATTCAAGCAGAGAGAGGACGGGCGACTGGACGTGTATCTATGGCGCGTCTCGGGGGTCCAGTGACGCTTGTGCACACTACTGAGCCTGCTTCGCGGTCGGAGTGTCCGCCGACCGCAGCAGCGAGTGGAGGGCAGGAGGGAGAGCGACGCGAACGAGGTGAACCGAGCAACCGGGACGCGCGCGCGCACGCTCCCCGCCGTCCGCGCCTCACGAGGGCGCCGCGTGCCCGGGCGCTCCAAGTCTTCCTGAGAGAGCTGGCAAGCCTCAAGACACGCTCCGAGAGCGCTGCTGCAGCTGCAAATGCGACTCTGCGGTGCCGTGCCGCGGGAGGCAGACGAGACGAGAGGTCTGTGCGCCCCGCCCCCTCACGGCGTCCCGACCCGCCCTTCTCCTCCCTCCTCTCTCTCGCTTCGTCCCCTCTCGCGCCGCCCGGCATGGACCCCTCGACGCTGTACAGCTCAATCGCACTCGTACCCGTCGCAGCCTACGCCCTTGCACCCGCTGCCCCGGTCGTCGCCATCGCTGTCCTCATCGCCCTCGTGTGGTCCCACCTCCGCCACACCCTCGAGGTGGGCAGAACCACCCGAATTCTACTTGTATTCTAAGGCCTGACTTGGCACTCTCCCCGCAGACCAACCGCTCGGCGTCGACCCGCACTTTGACCGCCTTTGTGCTCCCCCTCGCATCCCTCGTAGTCGGCACCTCACTCTCGCTCCTCCTGACCAACCCCTCGGCGGGCGACACCCTCTCCTCTCCCTTCGACACGTTACTCGCCGTGTCTCTCTGGGCCCTCGTCACGTCGCTCGCCCCGCTCGTCGCCCTCACCGTCGGCGCACTCACCTTCCCCTCCGGCTCGGGCAACGGCTACACGGCCATCCTCGTCCCCTCGCTGCTCTTAGCGGCAGTCGGGATCATCCAAGAATGCGCAGGGACGGGGAGACTCGGGTGGTGGGTCGCCCCGCTTGTTGACGCGGACGGCGTGGGCTGGATCACGCGCGTCGCAGGGCAGGTCGGCGGCGACGTGCTGGCGTGTGCGTCGGGTATCGCGCTGGCCGAAGTGGCGCGTAGCCAGACACGCAGTGACGGGGAGGGAGGAGTGAGGCTTGGAGAAGGGGACGCCGCTGGTGCGGGCGACGATGAGCGCAGGCAGAGCCTTCGCCGCCCGCTGCGGCTGCTTGCCTTGGCCATGGTCCTCGTGCTCGCCGGGCCTCTCCTCCCGAGCTCGGCGTACAACCCGTCGCATCCCGCGCCCGACCATCCCAGGTACACTTATTCGCCGCTTAAGGTCGCCTGCGTCGTCCCGCCGTCGCTCCTCGCTCGCCGGGGCGCCGAGCCTCAGACGCCGAGCCTCGACGACTGGCTCGCCGAGTCGCGGATCGTCGCAGGTCGTGGGGCAAAGGTGCTCAGCTGGAGCGAGGGTGCGGTCAGGCTCGAGAAGGGCGCGAGGCAGGTTCCGGACGACGGGGAGGACGAAGAGATGGGCGCCGACGAGGCAGCGTTACTCGCGAAGGTGGGAGAGGTGTGCGATATGTACAAGGTGCGCCATTCATCCCCTGAGTCAGGAGTAGCACCTGCTCACGCCCGGCCGCAGGTCTACATCCTCGCGACGTACGTCGTCCCTCCCGCCTCTGCGTCGCACCGCCACGACCACAAGTACCTCAACGTTGCGACACTTGTGGGCCCGGGGGCCTCGTCCTCAGCGCCCGGACCGCACATCGTGTGGACAACGACCAAGCAACGCCCCGTCCCCTTTGTCGAGTCCTTCTCGCACACGTTGCGCTCGATCCCCTCTCTCGGCTCACAGCCGGGCGCTCTCCCCCTCGCCGAGGTGCAGCTCCCGCACGGGTCGCGCACGCCGAGTCCGCACCTGACGCCGCAGCAGCGCGTGTCCGTCTCGGGCGCCATCTGCCAGGACATTGCCTTCCCTTCGCTCGTCTCGTCGTACGTGGTTCCCTCGAGCGACGACAGCAACCCGCACCGTCGCCGCCCTGCGGCTCCTCCCCGCACCCCACAGCTCCTCCTCAACCCCTCGCTCGTCCCCGCGTCCCTCCCAGGCCTCGCGCGCGCGTCCCTCGCGCAGGTACGCGCCCGCGCCCTCGAGCACGGCGCCTTTGTCCTGCGCTGTGCGGGCGCGGGCGGCGGGGACTCGGCGCTCGTTGGGCCGGAGGGGGACGTGCGCGTGCTGCAGCGTGGGGACGAGCGGGGCGGGAGTTGGGAGGCCGAGGTTGGAGTCGAGAGGGCGAGGGCGACGAGGGGAGGGACGTGGTGGGAGTGGGTCGGCGGGACGACCAGGGGAGGCTGGTTCGGAGGGGAGGGGAGGTGGTGGCTGGTGTTGGCGGCAGGGGTCGCGCTCGTGCGCCTCGTCGAGGGCGGCGAGGCGGGCTCCTGGCTCAGCGACGTCGAATGGGCGGGGCTGAGGACCCGCATGGGCGAGAGGATGCGGGAGGAAAGAAGGCGAATCGCTGGAGTACTCAGCCGGGAGAGAGAGGAAGGCGCGAGGGAGGACGGTCGGACCCCGGAGGCGAGGCTGATCGACGTCGAGTAGCTGAGCGGCGTGGCGCGCTTGTGGTGAAGTACATACTTGAGGTCAAGTGAGGCAAAGCGTAAGCGATGTCGGCAGATGAGAGCGAGCATGTGAGGCGGAGCGAGAGCAACCGGGCGAGGGCGAGCGAGGTCGAGCGCAGCATCCTTCCGCGCCCCTGTTGTTACAACATGTCACTGCCTACACCTTCCGTCTACTTGCCGCCACCCAGCGCTGCTTCTCGTGCGAGGACGTCTGGATTGACCTTGATGAGGATGACGGTTCGTCGCGGGTGTTCAGGCGAGGGCACCGAGTGTGCCGTGACGCGTGAAGGCTGTCGGAGTCGCTGGTCAGCATTTGGGGCCAGATGAAGCAGGACCCGCTCGTGGCGGCAAGAGGGCACTGCATCGAGGACGCGAAGGGAACGGCGACTCACGAATCCGGTGCCATCCAGGACAGCCTCGACGATCCCTGCGACGAGCGCGCCGCAGCTCAAGTCGCTCATCTCCTTGGGCACCTCGACGCCCCTCGTGATGATCATGTCGTCGTCGCCAATCATGTACTCGTCGTCGTTGTCGGTGCTGCGCTCGAGCGAGTCGGCGGGGCGGCCAAAGAGGTAGCGGTACAGGGTCGAGTGGACGTAGGTGAGGATGGGTAGGAGGCGCAAGGTGCGACTGGGCGGTGGAGGAGACCGCAGCGACGAGACTGGGTAGATGTAGTCGCGCAGGGGGAGGAGCTCGAGGAGGCGAGCGCCGACGCGGTAGCCGAGGATGCTCAGCCTGCGTGGACTCGAGCACGGGTCAGCGCGCCTCCCACAGTGTTGTCCAGGAGGCCCACGCACCGCTTCTCAAACTCGCTGATGCCGCTGACGCGCTTCTGCGTGTACTGAACGATCTCGGCGAAGAGGAAGGCCCACGCCCCGAGCGACACCTCTGCGCCGCGCGACTTGACGAGTGGGCGGTCGTAGATTGCCGAGGTGCGCCTCTGACCCGGTGGCAGCGGCGGGAGAGCCGGCGTCGCCGAGGGCAAGGGGAAGGTCGAGGTGTGCGAGGTCGAGTTGGCGGCGGGCGACAAGAGCGACGAGAAGCGCGACGTGGACGACAGGACAGAGTCTCGCACAGAGCCAGAGTCGCGGCTCGACATCGCTCTCGGCGCGTCGGCGAGTGTGCGGAGAGGAAGACTGTCATCAGCAGGAGGTGCTTGCAGGTGGGGGTCCTCGGCCCGAGTCGAGGTGACTGGCTTGACATGGCGTCCCTTCGCTTGTGACGAGTTCACTGAGTGTCACTGTTGCTCCATGATTGCACTGAACGCCTCTGCGCCTCGCTTCGCCTGTGGCCGACCCTCCTCCGCCCGCCGCTGAGGCCCTTCCATCTCGCCTTCAGTCCTTCCGCTCTCAACGCTCATCCTGCCCCTCCCTCTCGCCCTTTTCCCTACGGAGCCCATCAGCCTCGTCCGACGAACGGCATCTGCGTCGCCATGATCGTCTGCAAGAGGCAGGGGGGTCAGGAAGCCGGTTCTGAAGGCCGCAAGGGCTTTTGAGAGAGGGGCGCACCTGCGTGAGGATGTTGACGTGCAGCGGCAGCGACGCCGTGTGAACGACCGCGTCTGCGACATGCTCGACGGGCATGACGGGCTCGTGCATGCGGTCGCCGTTCGGCTGCAAGCTCCCCGCGCCGCGGCGCAGCTCGTCCACCATGGCGGACTGGGCATTGCCTGCGGGACATTTGCGGCTCGGTGGACGTCTAGAGAGGCGGGTAGAGGAGACGCACCAATGTCGATCTGCGAGCATGCAATGTTGTAGGCCCGACCGTCGAGGGCGGTCGACTTGGTGAGCCCAGTGATCGCGTGCTTCGTCAGAGTGTACGGAGCCGACAAAGGACGCGGCGCATGTGCCGAGATGGAACCGTTGTTGATGATGCGCCCGCCTTGGGGCGACTGGTCGCGCATGATGCGGAAGGCGTGCTGCGTGCAGAGGAAAGGCTGCAAACGGCGGACCGCGGCACGTCAGCAGGGCGTCGCGGCGTCTGCATCGACCGCACTGCCTGATCCTGGTGTGTGCGAGCTCACGGCTACGAGATTGATGGCCACGATGGACTGAAAGTCGTCGAGCGGAACGTCTTGAAGCGGGACTGCCGGCAAGCCCCGCCCAGCGTTGTTGAAGAGCAGGTCGAGCCGGCCTGTGTGCGCCACCGGTCACTTCAGTGAGGAAGGCTTGTCAAGAGAGAGAGAGAGAAAGAGAGGCACGCACCAAAGCGTTCCCGGATTACCTCGAAGAGCGCATCGACTTCCTCTGGCTTGCCGAGGTCGCCAACGACGGCGACCAGCTGTGCCTCCTGTGTACGCTCTCGGGCGAGCCGGATCGTCTCGTCGAGCTCGCCCTGTCGCCGCCCCGAAATCACGACGGTCCAGCCAGCGGCAGCGAGCGCGACGGCCGAAGCGCGCCCGATCCCGGAGGACGCGCCGGTGACGCATGCGATGCGTCGAGGGGAAGTGGAGGCCATACAGAGCAATGCGAGCGAAGAGAGTGAGTCGGAGCTGGCAACCCTCTACGAGCCGGGCCCGAGGAGTCGGAAGGTGGGGAACGACCCGCTCGCCGACCACCTCGCTGCTCAGCAGCACTGAGCGTATTCACACGGCACCCAGAGCTGCCTGATGTAGCACGCCAGCTCGACGAAACACGCCGTGCGACGCCACGCGTCCCTGCCTACCAGCGCGCCCCCTCATCCTCCTCACCTCGGCACCTCCGTCCTTTGCCCGCGACCCACCCGGCAGGCCTGACGAGTAATGGGGTGACCTCGATAGGCCGCCAACAAGCGCTTCGGCACCCGCGCACCAGCTCGGCCAGCCTACTCGTCGTCGAGCGTGGCTTCGCCAGCCACTGATGAGGACGGTTGGAGGGAGACGGAGAAGAGGCGACTACCCCTACCGAGGGGCACGGAGTGATGTGGTTGTGCTCCTGGTCATTGTCCGAGCGGCATGGAGGTGCGCCTGCTCACAAGGGGGTCGAGCCGAGGACGCCGAGTCGCTCTCTGCTTGCCGCGCTTGGGGCGCCGACTCCGCTCGAATCGGCGCCTCGGCGCCCGTCGTCGGCGAACGTCTCGCCTCGGCTGGCTCGCTCAATCGGCCTTTGCAGAGGTCGTCCATACTTGCGGCGGCATTCTGCGCCGTTCAGGTCCCGTCTCCTCGCTTGTGATCTGCGCGGCCTCGCCGACCGGCACCGCGCCGTGACCTCTCGCTCAAGAGCTGGCAAGCTGCTGCAAACACTCGTCTCTCTCCTTCACTCGCTTCCTAGCGCTGGCTACCGACCTCTCCTCCCGCATGGACACACCCACACCCAGCATGCAGGACCTCGGACGGACCGTCTCGCACGGCGTCGTCCAGCACCCACTCTCCCCTGACGAGGAGCAAACCTTCCCGCAACTCACCCAGGCCGGCTCACACACCGACGCCTACCTCGAGACGTCACCCTCTGGCCTCGTGCTCGCCAGCGAGGCAGAAGCGCCCATCGCCTCCCGCTCTAGCCACCGACACGGCTCCCAGTCGACGCTCGTCTCGGCCGCACAGCACCGCAAGGCCCCCGACCCAGAAAAGGCCGCACGGGCCGACGACGTCAAGCTCGTCACCTGGACACCCGAGGACCCGGAGAACCCGCGCAACTTTCCGCGAGGGAAGAAGTGGGTTCAGACGCTGTTGCCGACATTGCTGTGCTTCATGGCCGGCCTGTCGTCGTCGTTGATCACGGGCGGACTGCCAGAGATGGCAGAGCACTACAAAGTGTCGGAGGAGGTCATCGTGCGTCTCGTATCCCTTTCTGAGCCCGTGCGCTCTGCCAGCCGGCTCGACTACAAGGAGGCAGATCCGAGAGGACGAGGGTCTTTGCAGAGACCTTTTGCCTCAGTTGCTCTTTGCCTTCCTTGCTAGCTTGAAAGTCACGCTGACGCGCTTGCTCCCCTCAGACTCTCACGGTCTGCGTCTTCGTCATTGGGTTCGGGCTCGGACCTCTCATCCTCTCACCTCTCTCAGAAAGTGCGTACTTCAAGGCCGGACTCGAGTCAGCGGTCCTGTCGAGCGCCACTGACCCTCTCGCCACCTGCAGTGTACGGTCGCCGCATCGTCTACATCGTCAGCGTCTTCCTGTACTTCATCTGGACGTTGCCAGAGTGCATCACGGACAGCGTCGCGGTCCTCGTCATCTTTCGCTTCCTCGCCGGGTGCTCCATCGCGGGCACGATGTGCAATGCCGCGTAAGCCTCATGTGCTCCCCCTCCTCTCTCTCTTGGCGCGACTGACCCTGCCTCGTGTACTCCCCCCTCTCCTCTCCCACTATCGAACCATTCCGCCCTGCTGTCCACGCGCTTGCAGAGGGTCGATCGGCGACGTGTTCGACGTCAACGAGCGCGGCTTCCCCATGGCCCTGTTCAGCGGCATTCTCTTCATTGGCGCGTTCCCTTCTACTTGGCCCCTTCTCTGGACGCATCTGACATCCTACATCGTGTGCAGCGCCTTGCTTGGGTCCGCTTCTCGGAGGGTACATCACGCTCGGCGCTGGCTGGCGGTGGATGTGGTGCGCACTCTTCTCCCCTTTCTCGCCAAGACGTCCCTCCTGACTTTCTGGCATTGCCGCCCAGGTGGGTGCTCTTTATCTTCGGTGGCGTCGTCTGGGCGTTCACCTCGCTCACTTTGGTCGAGACGTGCGTTCCTCCCCCCCAGCCTTCTCAATCTCGCCTCGCACCCGAGCGCAGCACATCTGACTCGAGCGGCGCCCACAGATACGCTCCCACATTGCTCAAGTGGCGTGCACAAAAGCTGCGCAAGGAGACGGGCGACGAGTCCATCATGACAGAGCAGGAACGTCAAGGTCGTCCCCTCGCCGAGATCGCCCACGAGACGCTCTTGCGCCCGCTCGTCATGCTCGCGACTGAGCCCGTCATGCTCTGCATGTCGGGCTACCTGTGCCTCGTATATGGCTTGCTCTACGCGTGTGTTGGCGTCCCGTTTCCTGCCGCCTTGCACACCGGGACCTGACAGTTCTCGCCCGCTCGCCCGCGATGCAGGTTCTTCTTCGCCTACCCGATCGTCTTCATGGGCCACGGCTTCGACGCGGGTCAAGTCGGGCTATGCTTCCTTTCCATCCTCGTCGGCATCGCCATCACGTCCGTCACGGCCGTCCCTCTGCAGGAGCGCTACTACCTCCGCCAGGTCGCCAAGCACAACGGTCATCCTCCTCCCGAGGCTCGTCTGCCGCTCATGATGGGCTGCAGTGTCGTCCTCCCGGTCTCGCTCTTCATCTTTGCGTCGACGAGCATCCCGTCGGTTCACTGGGCCGGTCCGCTCGTCTCGGGGATCCCCTTCGGGTTCGCCCTCGTCGGCATCTACACCTCGGCCAACACGTACATCGCCGTCACGTTCTCGCAGTACAGCGCAAGCGCCATGGCGGCCAAGACCCTCGCAAGGTGGGCTCCTCCCGTCGCTCACGTGTCCGGCACCCGCTGACTTCCGCCCCTCACCTCGTCCATGCAGGTCTCTGTGCGGCGCGGGGTTGACCATGTTCATCGTGCCCATGTACCGTTCGATCGGCAACCTGTGGGCCGGCATGACGTGGGCTTTCATCAGCGTCGCCATGTTGCCCAGTGCGTCGACCTCTCGTGGTACCCGCCCTTGCCTCGTACTTTTGTACTGACGGCTTGCCTTCCTTGCCGACAGTCCCCTTCGTCTTCTTCTTCTACGGCGCACAGATCCGCGGCCGCAGCGCCATGGCGTCGGCGTCGTAGGGCACGCACCGTTGCCCCCCTCTTCCTCCTCTGTCCCACCCCGTCTCGACCCCTCGTTCATTCTCCCTCGTTCGCATAGCTCCGCACTCTGTAGACAGCTAGATGCCACATTCTTCTCGAGTCCGTCACGTCTGTCCTGGTCATGGCTTCACTCGCCCGCACGCGAGAGCGTTGCCTCCGTCTTCGTTACGTCGGCCCCTCTCTCCCCCCTCGTCGGCCGAGCACACTCTCCTCGCTACCTCATCTGCTCCTCGACATACTGCGCAAACATGCGCACGAGGGTCTCCTCGGAGAACTCCTCGCCGCCGGCCGTCCGGGCATGGAGCTGCACGAACTGGCGCTTGAGCCGCTGCAGCTGCGGGAGCGTCACGGCCCGGTTGAGGTGCACTGTCACGCGGGTTGGGGAGGGCGAGGTTGCGAGGGTGAGGGGCGATGGGCCGGAGAGGGGGGAGAGGGACTGGCGCGAGAGGAGGGCGTGGATGAGGGAGGTGGAGGACGAGTCGAGGAGGGTGAGGTACGAGGTCGAGGAGGTTTGGATCTGCGGGGGTGACGCAACGAAGGGTGAGTGCTTGAACGTGCGAGGTCGACGAGCAGCTGCAGCTCGAGACCACCTCGAGCTGCGCCGCACAGCAGCGCGACCGCAGGCCACAACGCACCGTCTGCGTCGCCAGATTCGGCGGCTTGAGCTCCCCCTCGGTGATCGCCCTCCACACCTGCTGCGCTGCCTCACTCCCCGCGACGTCTCCCCCGTCTGCTCGCTCGTCGAGCGGCGGGTCGTCCGACGCGACCGTCACGAGCGGGGCGTCCCACCGCGCGGCCGAATTGGGCTCTTCGAAGCGGGAGATGAGATTGTCGAGGCTGCGCAGGGTGAGCGACCGGGACGTCAGCGGCGCGTGAGAGCCAAAAACACGGGCCGAAAGACGCACGTTGCGGGCGCGTAGGCTGTTGAGCCTTGTCGAGCCGCGTTGCACTCGCGGCACTGGTCTGGCGGGGTCGCAACGAAGAGCTGCGGCGTTGGTTGACCGCGTTAGCCTCCTCGTCAAACGAGTCGGCCCGAGAGAAAAGGGACGCACGGTGCAGGTGCGCACTCCGACCTCTCGCGCCTCGCAGTACATCTGGTACCGGCTCCCCTTTATGTAGTTCATGGCGTCGACGACGACGATCGTGTCTCTTGCGAGGTTGCGCTGCACTGCGCTGAACAGGGCTGCGCGTGCTGGCTTCTCTGCGCGCGCGTCTATCCTGCGAGATCTGGGTCAGCTAGGGCGAGCGAGAGACGAGGCAGGGAGAGTAGGGCGGACCGTCGTAGGCGCTCTTGGCAAGGCCGAGGGACTCGTCGTTGACGACGACCACCTTGCGCGGGCGGTGCTTTGGTGGGGTGGCCGGGTCTGCGAGCTTGGCCTGGAGGAAGGAAGCGAGCTGGGTTGCGCGATGCGACTTGCCCGCGCAGGGGTAGCCGCAGACAGTGACCATGGCCATGTTGACGAGCTCTTGCGCTTGCTCGGACGAGGGTAGAGCGGGAGCGAAAGGGTTCAAGGACAGAGAGAGATGAAGAGGAGAGGTGACGGGCGAGGGAAAAGCGACGACGCCACTTGGCGGTGCCGGGATTCGCACAGGGGTGTGTGAGAATATGACTGAGCTCGAGATAGTCCCTACAGTGGTGCCTCGGGGATGCAGGAAAGCGAGACCTCCGCGGCCCCCCCCCCCCACTTGGACTGGCCGCCGACGAGCGAGTCGCCGGCTCGCGGTTCACGCCTCTTGCTCTCTCGCTTCTCCGCTAGCGCATACACAGGCTTGCTACTCGCTCAGCCAGTCCAACGAACAGCTTTCACCAAGCCACCTCGTCGCCTTTCAACCGTCTCGCCCGCCGTTCTCACTCCCTTGTCGTTTCCCCTCCTCGGCACGCCGCCCTCCCCTCCCACGACTTCCCTCGCCATGCTCCCCGCCCTGCGCTCCACCGCAGCCCGCGCTGCCCTCCCGCGCTTCCCGCGCCAGGCCATCGTCCGCTTCCAGTCCTCGACTGCCGCCGCGTCGTCGTCGGGCGACTACACGTCCATCCTCGTCTCGACTCCGGCTCCCGGCGTCAGCCAAATCACCCTCAACAGGCCAAAGGCTCTCAACGGTGCGCCCCACTTGTCCTCCTCAGTCCTGCCGAGCAGGGACCGACTGACCGCCGCGCCGCCCGCCCGCCCCGCACAGCGCTCAACTCGACCCTCTTCCACGAGATCAACGCGGCCCTGCGCACCCTCTCGACCGACGACTCGGTCGGCGCTGTCGTCCTTACCGGGTCCGACAAGGCCTTTGCCGCCGGTGCCGACATCAAGGAGATGAAGGACAAGCAGTTTGCAGAGGTGTACGCGGGAGACTTCCTCGCTCACTGGACAGAGCTGAGCGGGTTCCGCAAGCCCATCATTGCCGCAGTCAGCGGCTACGCTGTGAGTCGATGACTGCAGTCTTGCGGCGTGACGGCCGAGCGTCCAAGTCGCGGCCATGTGCTGACCGCTCGACGTACTCCCCCTCTCAGCTCGGCGGAGGTTGCGAGCTCGCCATGATGTGCGTTTCCTCCCTCCTTTGCTCTACTCACTCATCCAGACGAGTCCTGACAACTTCCTCCGCAGGTGCGACGTCATCCTCGCCTCGCCCACGGCCGTCTTTGGCCAGCCCGAGATCAACGTGCGTCTCGCAGGCCCCTCGTTCCTCACCAGGTCCTCCCTTCGGTTCACGCACTGACTCCTTCCTCCGCATGCACCTACGGTAGCTCGGCGTCATCCCCGGCGCAGGCGGCACGCAGCGCCTCACCCACGCGATCGGCAAGTCCCGCGCGATGGAGATCGTCCTCACTGGACGCAACTTCTCCGCTCAGGAGGCGAGCGAGTGGGGCCTTGTCTCGCGCGTCGTCCCCGAGGGACAGAGCGTCGTCGATGAGGCGGTCAAGGTCGCGGGCAAGGTGGCGAGCAAGAGCAGGATCGCGGTGCAGGCTGCGAAGGAGGGGGTCAACTCGGGTGCGTCCGTCGTTTGCACGGGGACTCGTCCCCCGACTCGGGGGACCAGTGCGGCTCTCACGCACGGGAGACTTACTGGACCCTACTCCGCACGCAGCCTACGAGCTCTCGCTCGCGCAGGGCCTGCACCTCGAGCGCCGCCTCTTCCACCAGCTCTTCGCGACCGTGCGTCCTATTTCCTTCTTGTCGCAACGCAGTCCTTGTTGCTGACTGGCAGCGATGCTCTCCGCAGAACGACCAGAAGATCGGCATGAAGGCCTTTGCCGAGAAGCAGAAGCCCAAGTGGACTCACTCGTAGTCGAGCCGTGCGTTCCCCTCGTCGTCGAGCGTGTCGCCGCCATACATGAAAACAAAAGTCGCAGTGCCATTCTCGGTCGTCTTCAGCGGATGTGAGCACGCAGTGCTTCGAGCGAGAAGTGCCCCGAGTGAGCGTACGCAGCGAAAGCGTGCGCACTCCGTCGACGCTGGGCTCTCACTCGCTTTCCCTGCTGCCGAAGGACTGAAGGCACTGCGTTGTCTGTATTCAGGAGGGACTGTACAAAGCGGAGATTAGGCGTGTATGCTCGTTCGCGCTGTATAAAGCGCTCGATTTGCGACCCCATTGCGACGAGCCAGCAGCTCAGAACATCATGTCGCCGAGGAGGAGACCGCCTTCGCGAAGGGCCAGGCAAGGGTCAGTGAGGCGTCCCTCCGAGGCGGCCGCGACAAGCGAGACTGACGACGCACCGAGCAGTCCACCACCGAGCGCCATGCCCGTGCCCATCCCGGCACGGCCCATCCCGATCCCGCTGCCGTAGCCGAGAGGCCCCGCAGGGTACATGCCGTAGCGCGGGTACCCGTACCCGGCGCCGTACCTGCCACCGTACATGGGCTGGACGCGGTACGGCCCCGCCGGGGCCGAGTACGCCGTGCGGTACTGGCCCTGGTTGATGGCGCGCAGCATCTCCCCCCTGCGCCGGAGGTACTCGTCGTACTCGCGCTTCTCCCTCTCCGCACGCGCCTTGCGCTCGGCGACGCGCTCGTCGTGCGTCTTGCCCGTCAGCTTGTCCTTCATCTTGCGACCGAGCGTGCGGTCGTCCTTCTTGTTGCTGCTGCTGCTGTGCGACGTCGACTCGGAGGCGCGGCGCTGCTCCTCCTCGGCGGCGGCCTTCTTGTCGTCGCTCCCGCCGTGGTGGAAGAACGAGTGGTGGTGCTTCTTCTCGTCGACGCTGCTGTGGCCGCCGGTCGTCCCACTCGGCGTCACGGCGCCCGACGAAGAGGCCGACGAGCCGGCGCTCCCGTGAGCAGGAGGAGGCGCACCAGCGGGCGGGGCGTACTGCTTTGCGATCTCGGGGTGCGCGTCGAGGAACTCGGGGTCGTCGAGCGGGTGAGACCAGATGCTGCGCGGAGGGCTGGCCTTCGTGTCGACGTAAAAGAAGTGCTGGGAGTTGGTCTGCGGCGGCGCAGGGCGAAGATTGGGAAGCAGGGGAAGGTCAGGCGATGGGAACCGCGTCCCACGAGAGCAAGGGACTCACGTCAAACTCCCTGTGTGCATCGAGAGGTCAGTACGATGAGCAAACACGCAGAGACGTCGCGGCGAAGCGACGCACCTGCGCCAGCCCTCTGGGAGGGGCCTCTCGACGTCGATCAGCTCGCGCCTCTGTTCCTCTGGAATGTCGCTGTCGTCCCTGTCGTCGTCTGACGTGTAGTTGCTCGACGCGGTCGAGCCGCTGGACGGGGTGCGGCGGTGACGCGGACTAGAGGACTGGCCGACGCCCTGGGTCGAGCCTTCGGGGACGGCGAGGTGGCCGCTCGGGTCTTGCGAGTAGGGCGGCGGAGCTTCGTTGGGGTTGACCTGGTTCGACATGTTCTGTGCTGGATCGTCGAGCGGTGTGGTGTGAGGAAAGGAGGACAAGAGCGAGCGAGCGAGGGCAGCTCCAGGTTGGCGCCCCTCGTCATCGCTTGAACGAAGAAGGTCGAGACCCCCGGCTCTCGGGCCGCAGCGGGCTCTGCACAGCCTCGCTCTCCAAAATCGCTCTCCCAATCGCGGTCAAGCAGCTGGTGAAACGACAGCATTTCTCGGGTTACATCAGATGTACGGAGAGGGGGAGTGGTGCAACTCGTGGTCGGAGGTCCGGAACAGTACGAAAGGGAGCGTGGGCGAGAGACGAAAAAGACACGGGGTGAAGGGCGAAAAGGGGGAGGGGAGAGGGAACGTCCTCGGTACACACACGCCTCACGCAGCGCACACATCCTCCATCGGCGCCTCGTCGACCTCGAAGCCCCAGACGTGCGCCGCGCCACCGAGCGGGATCGGCAGCGGGAGCGGGAGCATGCCCTCGATGGCGCTCCCTGCGCCGCTCCCGAACGCGAGCGCGTCGGCCAGGAGACCCCGCGTCGGCGAGACGCACGCCTGCGCGGCGGCAGGGGCGCCCGCGGCGGCGTCGCCTGCTGGCGTGGCGGATGCCGAGCCAGGGATGGGTCCGCCGTCGTCGACGCCGACGGCGGCAGCGGCGGCAGCGGCGGCGACGCGGTCGTCGAACGCGCTCGACGGCGCAGTCGAGACGGAGCGCGCCGACGCGCCGACAGAGTCTGCCGCGCTGGCCGGCGTCCACAAGTCGTCGACGGGCGAGCCGATCTCGAACTCGAACACGTCGTCAAAGCCGACAAACGCCGTCGCCGCCGTCGTCGTCGCCGACTCGTCCGCGTCGCGTCGGCTGGTGACGGGCGTTTCACCCTCGTGCCGCTCCTCCTCGTCCTCCTCTTCGACGAGGGGACCAGCGGTGCTCGCTGCGGGCGCGCCAAAGAACTGGGCGTCGGCGCGGTCCTGGGCGAGGGGCTTGAACGCCTTGACGGGGTCGACCTCGGCCGCCGCCGCGAGGCTCGCGCGGCGCCGCTCCGCCTCGGCCGTCGCCGCGTCGAGGTCGACGTCGGTGTGCGTTGGCCTCGACGGCACGGGCGACGCGGCGCCCGAGCGCTTGACGGGCGAGCTCGTGAGCGAGGCGCCTCCGGACGAGTGGTTCGTGCCGAAGAGGGCGTCGATCGCTGCACCAAAGCCGCCGCTGCTCCCCTGCGAGGCGGCGCTGCTACCGCTGCTGCTCGAGCCGTCGCGAGGGGCGACGGCGGCGCGCACGGCGTCGAGGAGCGCAAAAGCGAGCTTGGCGTCGGTCGGGGAGCGGCTGCGCAGGTCATCGCCGGGCGTCGCAGTCGCTGCGGGGGCAGAGGCAGGTGGGCGGGTCGCGGCCGAGGGCGCAAAGTGCGAGTCGTAGGGGGGAGGCTGGTCATCCGGCGTGCGGTGCTGCGATGCGTCGAGGTTGCCTTTGACGTCCTCGGCAGGCTGCTCAGACACGGCGCGCGAACCCGGCGCGCCGAGCGGCGTGGCCGACTCGCTCGGCGCCGACAGCGACAGGCTGGGGATCGACGGCGAGGCGGACTTGGCCGAGTCTTGGACGGGCAGGTCCCGTTCGGGTGTCGGCGCGTCAGACGTCTCCGTCTCGCCCGCCGCAACGGCCGCGACCGCCGCAGCCGCCATAGTTCTGCGCCTCCGCCTCTCCGGACCCTCGATCCACTTGACCCGCGGCCGCGCCCGCAGCGTCTCTGCCGTCCCGAGACTGAGCGCGAGCCCAAACTCGTCGAACGTGAGGCTCTCGCCTGCGCTCCCCGCGCCGTCCTCGAGGTTCTTCTCGAGTCCAGCGAGGACGGGCAGGGGCTGCTCCTCGACGACCATGGGCACGGCGTGAGCGTCGTCAAACAGGTCGTCGTACGAGCCGTCGTCGTCGGATGACAACTCGTCGCAGCTCGACGCGCTCGACAGGCCAGAGTAGCGCCGGGGCGCCTTGCGTTTGGGCCCGCGGGGCGCACCCGCGCTCGCAGCGGAAGCGGCGCCGGGGCGCACCCCCTTGCGCGACGGCGGCGCCGTCGCCACCATCTGCGACGGCTCAAAGCTCGGCGAGTAGCGGTCGCCGAGCCCAGCAGCCGACGACGTCGCGCTGTCGAGCGCGTAGTCGTCAAAGGCCGTGCTCGGGCGCTTTGTCCGCCGCGAGCGCGTCGCCGCCGCGGTCGGGACGATCGGGCGCGAGTTGTACGTCGGGGCCGGGACTGTCGGGGCGGGGACGGTCGGAGCGGTGGAGGGAGTCGGGGCGAAGACGGAGCCGTGAGCGTGCACGTGCGCGTGCTCTAGGGTCGGTGCAGGCGCGGCGACGGGAGGTCGGGGGATTCGAGGCGCGCGAGGCGGACGACCGCCTTTCGGTTGCCGCCGCGAGGACTGGGCGGCAGAGGGTGCGGGTGCAGGCGCGGGTACGGGTGCTGGTGCTGGTCCTGAGGGGTCCGGAGTCGCGATGTGTGCGGGAGGTTGAGAGGGAGGGGCGGGGCGGAAGGTGAAGGGGTTGGCGCGGTCGTAGGCGCAGTCGAGAGAGCCTCGGCGCCGAGGGGGCTTGACCTTGAGCGTGTAGGCGGGCTGCGCCGGCGGCGCCGCTGTAGGTGCCGCGGGCACTGCAGCCGGCGTCTCCAACACGGGCTTGACGTCCTCCATCGCCACCGCACCTGACGCTCCCTCAGCGACAGCCGATGTGGTCGCTGCGCCGGTCAGCAGCCGCGAAACGCTCGCGTCGTCGTCCGACGAGTCGCTGTCCGCCTTCGCAGGCCGCACCTCGCGTCCCGGCCTCGCCCTCCGTCCCGGGCCCGTCTCCGCTGCGGGGGCGACGACCGTCGAAACGTCGCTCGACGTGCTCGTGCGGCGAGGCTTCTTCTTAGGCCGTGGCGCTGGAGGCTCAAAGGTCGCATCGTTGTCGGCGACGTCGGCGCTCGCTGAGCGGCGCCCAGAGAGGCTGCGCTTGCGTTTGCAGCTACCGCAGAGGCAGACGTCGAGGCAGACAGGGCAGAGGAAGAGGGACGAGGGTTCGAAGGCGTTGTTGGGCGTGCAGGCGAGGTAGCTGCGAGGAGGGTCGTGGTCAGCTCTGCCGAGGTCGAGGCGGGCGGGCAAGTGCGGCACGCACTGCTTGACGACGCATTTGTGGCACCAGGCCGTGAGGCAGTCGGGCGCATTGATGCAGGTCATGCGCCGAGGGTCCTTGTGGCTCTTGTGCATGTGGCACGAGCGGTTGAGGCCGTCGGGCCCTTTCTTCTGGCCCTTCCTGCCCGAGCTGGGCACGGTGGGCGAATCCACGTGCATCGGCTGGTCATGGAGTGAGGGTGCGGCAGAGGCGGGAGGGCTGGCGGCGGACGAGGTGGGGCGGTCGGCCGGCGTTTCTGCGCGCGACGTGGCGGCCGAGGACGAGGCCGAGGGGTCGCGGACAAAGATGGGGGTGCCCGTCGTGGTGCTTGGTGCCGGTTCGAACGACTGTGCGAGCAACGTGGGCAAGTGGACAGGGAGCGGAGGAGGCCGAGTCAGATGCGGGGGAGTCAGCTCGAGGGTGTCGCGAGCAAGAGGGGGTCAGGGGGAGACTTGAATGACGAGGACGCACCTCTGGGCTCGCAGCAGACCTTGGCGGTGCGCGGAGGACAATCTTGAGTCCGGATGATGCGGCAGGAGGGGCGGGAGGCTAAGGAGAAGAGAGAAAGAGATGGGCGGGTCAAGTCATCGAAGGCAAGGCGAGGGAGGAGGGGGCGACAATCAGCGAGCCGATCCCGTGCAGCAAGCGGTGAAGGGCCGACACGAGGGGTCACCGGTGCTCACCTGAGTGACCGAGTCTAGCTTGTTGGAGCGTGTTCCCCTGCGCGCCTTCTTGTCCGAGGGTTGCTGCTCGTGGGAAGCTGCGGCGTGCTGCCCTGCCGACGATGGCCCGGGCGGAGCACCCGTCGTCACCTCGCCCTCACCCTCCTGCTGCGTGGTGAGGATGAGTGGGATCAGCTCATGCACTGTCTCCGTCAGCAGACAGTCCAGGCGGGACGACGCACCTGGTCTTGGACGGTGGCCGCGTGCGATCGCCGCCGGGTTGCACGACGAGTCGGCATGGTCGAGCTCGCTCGAGCCGACAAAGCCACCGGAAGGGGTGCGGCTGGCGGTGGCTGGTCGGGGGCCTGCTGCGAGTCCGGTGAGGGGTCTGGAGGGGCACCCACACCGGGTTGAGGGCGAGAGCGAGTGCGAGGGGGGCGGGAAGTCGCAGGCGGCGACGCGGCGGCGGCGGCGGCGGCGGCGCTAGTGGTGGGAGGGGGCGAGGGAGCGAGCGGCTGAGAGGTCGAGGGGGGTAGTTGGAAGGGCAGGTCGTCGAACAACGAAGGCTCGCTCATCCGCGCCGGGCCATGGGGGAGGAGCGAGGCGACGAGCACCCGCAGGCCTCGTCGCCGAACAGACGCCCGCTTCCCCTTCTTCCCCTCTTGCATGCACTGACCCTGCGAAAAACCTGAAACCCCACCTCCTTAAGGTGGGGACATTGACAACAGACCAAGCAACGCTAAGCAGGGGGCTAAAAGGGAGAGGCACTACAGTGAAAAGCGAGGCGAAAGAGGGAGGGAGAGAGAGAGAAAAGAGAGGATCAGTCGTCTCCGTCGTCGTCGTCGTCGTCTTCGTCGCCCTCTTCCGCGCTGTCGACGTCCATCCTCATGCTCAACGGAGCCGCCGCCGCCGCCGCCGCACGCCCGAGTCCACGGTCCCGGCCCCTGCCGCGCGTGGCAGCCCCGCTCGTCGCACTCCCCGCCGAGTCGGTCCGGAGCAACCCCGGCGCGACGCCCGCCTCGCCGTCGCCGCCCTTGGCCCTCTCAACCGCCGCCAGCTGCTCCAGCACCCCGGCGAGCAGGTCTCCGACCTTCCACACGCGGAGCTCGCGCAGCCGGCGTGCACACACGCCGAGCACGCGGGCCGCGGCCCAGGGCCCGTCGAGCCGCCGCTGCGAGGGCGTGTCGCCCAGCGCGCGGAGGGCCACCACCGGCCGCGAAGACGACGACGACGACTGCGTGAGCCACGCGGAGAGGCCCGCGTCGCTGCGCGCGCGCACGACATCGAGCGCGAGTTCGGGCCCCGCCTCGCCCGCAGGTGAGGCGGCCCCCTCGCGCACGAACGCGACGAGCGCGAGCGCCGCGTAGAACAGCGCAAAGGGCTCGAGCGGGCCGTCGCTTGCGCCGCCCGAGCTCCCCGGCGCGGGCGTCCCCGCGCGCGAGGCCGACGACGCGCGCTGGGGCTGGGGCGGGGGAGGGGCCGACGTGGCCGAGGCGGGGCGGCACAGCGCGAGGAGCTGCGCGGCGTGGTAGGCCGTCGTGCGCGCGACCGAGCCGTCGGACGCCTGCGCCCAGGCGCGCAGCGCAGAGTTGGTGCTCGGCTGGTCGGGCGCCGAGGCCGAGCGCGCGAGGGGCTGCACAGGCGGGGGGAGGTCAGTGTGCGCCCGCAGCCAGGCACTGGAGCGAGGAAGTCGCACCTGGAGGACGCGGAGGGGGAGACGCTGCGTGAGCGCGGTCAGGTGCACGAGGAGCGCGAGCGACCCGTTGGCCGTGCCCGGTTCCTCGAGGCGGGCGAGCATGTCCGGCGCCAAGATGCGGTCCTGCATGTGCTCCTGTGCGTCAGCGCGTGCGCCACTCAGCGAGATCGTGATGGGAGAATGGCCGCACCTGGAAGTAGCTGACCCCGGCCTCGAGCGCCGTCTGCGCCGCGTCCACCTTGACAGCCGGGTCGTCCTGCCTGCCCTTGCCCTTGTCGTCACTCTTGGCCCCACCAAGCACGAGGAACGTCTCCTCGACGGCCTTTGCCTGGCTGCGCTCCCACCCAAGCGAGTGCAGCACGCTCAGCACCGTCGAGAGCGCAAACGCGTCGCGCGAGATGGCCATGAGGGTCGCCGACTCGTCGTGCGCGAGCGAGGCCGACGTGCATGCGAGGTGCACGGCGTGCGAGAGGGAGGGCTGCGCGGGGGGGAGGGCCGAGTGCGGGAAGAGCGAGGACCAGGCCGTCGCCGAGGGGGCGTCCTGCACGTCGGGCGCGCGGCGTGTGTCAGTGGATCTTTCGCGTGGCGTGGGAGCGCAGGGCACAAGAGGAGCGCTCACCCAGAGCGAGTCGTGGCACGGCAGAGGCGTGCCGGCCGCGTCGAGGTAGAGCGACGAGCTGTCCATGTTCCACAGCGCCGTCCCGCCGCAGTCAAACACCTGTGCGCACAGTCTCGTCAGTGCCGTGCGCGCAGGGGACTCTGAACCAAACAAGGGAAAGACCGCAGAACGCACCACAGCGCCGAACCCGAGCCGCTTGACCTCCTCCCTGTCGCGCCAGCGCTTCCAGCGCTCGTCGACCGAGAGGAGCTCCTCAGCCTGGACGTCGACGTGTGGCTCGTTGAGCCAGCCCTGGCGGCGCGCAAACGTGATCGGCATGCTGGCGAACGCTGCGTGACGACACGCGTGGGAGGGTCAGCTGGGCGCTGGTGAGGAGAGGCGCCTGTGGCGCAGAGAGAGAGGAGGGGTAGAGGACGCACCCTGAGTGCGCTCGAGGTCGCGCTTGTTGCCGCTCATCATGCCCGACTGGAGGACGAGGAGGAGCGTCTGCTGCCACGCGACGGTCCGGAGCAGCGTGTTGTCGAGGTCGCCCTGGGGGCACGACGAGGCAACTCGGGTCAGTCGAGGCCCTGAGGAGGGAGTGAGCAGGCGGCGCCTCGCAGAGATAAACGCACCATGATCTGGGCCATGCGCCGGGAGCACTCGAGAAGCGCGTGAGCGTGCATGCTCGCGCCGACGACGCGCTCCCATGAGTAGCGCGCGCCGACGCTGGCGACGGCGAGGACAAGGAAGCTCGGCGCCGTGTTGGGGTCCCACGTGGGCTTGTGCACGAGCGGGAACAGCGCGTGGTACTTGTCGAAGTAGAGCTGGATGAAGAGCTCGAGGAGCTCGAGCCGCGGGACGAAGCGCTCCGACAGGGCCGGGTCGGCCACCGTCAGCTCGCGCACCTTGTACAGGATGCGGAGGCGCGTCGCTTCCGTCACGGAGGGGACGTGCGCGAGCGACAGGTGAGGGTGGTGAGGCGGCGGGGACGCCGCGCGAGAGAGGTACCCCGTCCCGCGCGCCGAGGTCGGCAGGATGTCCTCGACGGGCTCGGTCGGCCGGTACGACAGGGGCCATGGGTCGCCCGGCTGGTGCGTCGGGTGCGACGAGCGCGGCGCCTCCTCGGCTGCGTCGCTCGAGCGCCCCGCCATGGCCGCTGCAGCCGCCGCGCGCAGCTTGGACGCAGCGAGCACCGCGGCGGGGAGGTGCAGGCGCGCGTGCGGGTGCCCGACGGCGCTCGCGTGCGGTGCGCCACCTCCACTGCCGCTGCCGCTCCCGCCACCGCCGCCACCACCGCCGCCACCGCCGCCGCCGCCGCCGCTGCTGCCCTTGTGAGCCGAGCCGCTCGCCGTCGGGGGCTGGCCCGGCTCGGGCGAGACGCGCGGCGTGTGCGACGCGAGCTGCAGGAGCGAGACGGCGGCGTTGTCCGACTCGACGAGCGAGTCGTTGCGCAGGCCGGCAAAGGCCGGACGCTCGGGGCTCGGGAGCCGGGCGTCGTCGTCGTCCTCCTGCTTGGGGCCCGCCGGGGCGGCAGCCCGCGGAGGCGGGAGGATGGTGCCGTCGCCGTTGGCGGCCGCAGCGAGGACGAGCGCAGCGGCACTCGCGGGGCTGGGCTCCTCGGGGACGCCGCCGTGCCGCAGGTTCGACATGGGCTGCTCCGCGTTGCCGCCGAGCCCGGGGGACATGTTCATCTCGAGCTCGCTGTTGCTCGTCGTGAAGGCCGACGGCACTGCGCTCGTCGCCGTGCTGCTGTCGTGCGTCGCGTTGAAGCCCGCGCCGAGGACCGACCAGTCGATCTCGGGGTCGTTGCCCGAGCCGGCAAAGAGGTCGAGGAACCCGAGCTGGTTCGACGTGCTCGTCGACTGGTCACCGATCTGGCGGCCGTACGCCGAGTTGTCCCACTGGGCCGAGGACGAGGTCGGGACGGGCGGGGGGTGCGGGAGCGCAGTCGACGCCGCGAAGGGGTTGAGCGGCGACGGCCCGTGGTGCGGGAGCGAGAGCGAGGGGAACGCGCCCGTGTTGTGGTACGGCGCTGGGGCGCCGTAGTAGGTGCGGTCGGCGGGGCGGCCCGAGTAGTAGTTGCCCGGCGGGATGCCAAACGGGAAGCTGCTCGTCGGGATGCCATGGTGACCGGGTGAGGCGCGCAGCGGGACGTGGTAAGGCGACATGCCCGACATGGCCGCGACCGGCTGGCGGTTCCACGTGTCGGGCGGCGGCGGCGTCGGGAGCGACAGGCCAAACGCGTTCTCGGGCGACTCGGTCTCGCCGTCCGACTCCATCGACGGCGTCAGGCCGAGCTTGTTGTCGTCGACCATGAGCGACACGGACCCGGAGCGACTCGCAGACTTGGCCGGGCGCTCAAAGCTGCACTCGATGCCAGCCTTGCGGCAGCGCTCGCACGGGTGCTGCCCGTCGCAGCGGAGCCTGTGTCCGAGAGGGGAGGGGTCAATGCACGACTCACGGTACACATACAGAGAGAGAGAGAGAGAGAGAGAGCGTGAGTGACGGGACGCACTTGCTCTTACTGCAGCGGCAGCACGCCCTGCCGACGCGGGCAATCTTTGCCGGTCCCGAGCCGTCGTCGATGGCAATGTCGCTCGTGCCCGACGGCCTCTTCTTCTTGGCAGCCTTTGAGCCCGACACGCTCGCCGGGCTCTCGTAGCCGCGGTCGAGCGACTCGCCGCGGGCGAGGGCCTCTGCGGCGGCGGCCGCCTGCTTCTCGTGCCCTTGCTGGTGACGCTTGAGAATGTCCTTGCGCGCGAAGCCCTTGTGGCACACGGGGCACACAAAGTCCTTTGCGACGCGGTGCTTGGCTGCGAGGGAGTGAGCCAGGCGAGGGCGAGACGAGGGAGGGAGGGTCCAACGCGAGAGGCGAGGATGTGGGGGGCAAGCGAGCGCGCGGAGGGGGGGTTGCGGGGACGGAGGGCGGGGGGGATGGGCCATGGTCAGCTCTGAGGGGCTGCTGCGCGCGCGTACGACGACTGACCAGTAACGTGGCGGTCAAGGTGTTCCTGCAGGCGCGCCCAGGGGACGAGGGTCAGCGTGGGAAGGAGGTCGTGCCCCCCACAACTCGGTGCAGTCGGGGGGGCGCCACAGCCGCGACCAACCCCCAGAGAGGCGCACAGACGAGTCGACGTACCTGCCTGGTGTACTTGCTCTGGCATTCCTGCGAGACAGCGAGCAGGCGGGGCCGAGAGAGGTGAGAACCGTGGTGGGGGGGAGGGGCCAGGGGGAGGCGGCGGGGAGGGAGGGGAAGAACGAGCTGGGACGCACTCCGCAGGTGAAGGGGCGCGCCGGGTCGTGCGGCGAAGACATGTTGAGGGCCTTGGAGGACAGGTGGAGGCCCTCTCGAGGCCAACCTAGGACGTGTGGGGGTGAGGCCAAGGGTGGGAGGGGCGAAAACCTGTGGGGCCGCAAGGACGCGGGCCACAGGCTCAAGAGGCGAAGAGGGGCACAGGCCGTGCTCTCTCTCGCTCTGTCGCTCTCTCTGGCTGCGCTGACCAGTCCTGTAGCTCTTCTCTCCACACATGCCGCGCTACAGGCCCAGCTCGCCCTCCCTCGCCGACCGGGACGAGCCCGCCTCGCATGAGCTATGGCAGGTGGGGGAGGCCCTCGAAGGTGCCCAGGACGACGACGCCTATGCCGACGAGGACGAGTACGGCCCCGGCGTCATCGTCTACTCTCACAACGACGAGGACGAGTTTGAAGACGAACCCGCCCAGAGCGACCTCGCCGACACCGCCTACCTCGACCCGCTCGCGCTCGTCAACGCGTGGGAGGGCGCCCTCGCAGACCTCAAGGTGCGTGGCTACCGAGCTTGCATTTGCGAGTCCCTAAGAAGCTGGTCGTGACTGACGCCGCGCCGCGCCCGCTCGCAGGAGTTGCACCAGGAGCGCTTCCTGCCACCGACAGAAGCTCCCCTCTCGCGCGCTCAGAAGCAGGCAAAGGCGTCGTTGTGCGTTGCGCATGCGCTCCCTCTAGACTCTTAAGATGCCTCGCTGACACAGAGCGCGACCTACAGCTGGTACGGCCCGCCGCCGTCCGAAGCTTCGACGTCAAAGCTCCCCGCTCGGACCCAGGACGACAACGACGACGACACTGTCTCTGCCTCGTACACGGCGTCAGTCGAGCCAACCGACGCCGTCGAGTACGCCGAGTATGCCAACTACGCCGGATACGCCGAGTCCGACGCTCCGAGGGCCAAGAAGCGCAAACGCCCGACGGGCTCGCAGAAGAAGGCGCGCAAGGCTGCCAAGCTCCACGCGGGAGGGCCGTCTGCCGCCGCTGTCTCTGCCGTCTCGAACGGCAAAGCCAAGGCCGTCCAATACGGAGAGGGTGACGAGGATGATGGGCCGAGCTGGCAGCCCGACTCGCCGCCTCACATGCCTGCCGCGCCTGTCGCCGCCTTGTCCGCGGACGCGCCTCCCGTCGTGCCTGACCGCCAAGCACGCCCGGCGCGTCTCACTCAGGCTCCGACCGTCACCGCTCCCGTCTTCCCGTCTTTCCCTCCCGCCCCTCAGCCCGGAAGCGCTCGCCCCGCGTCCTCCCCCTCCGCCTCCGTCTCCTCGTCCCCCTTTTCCTTCCCCATCCCCCCCGTCGCCTCCCTCCCCACCCACTACCCCGCTCCACCCACGATCCCGCCCCTCTCCGGGACCGAGGCGCCCCTCGAGCCCGAAACGCCCGAGCAGCTCCTCGAGGCCGCGCTGTGGAGCTGGTTCACGGCCGGGTACCAGACGGCGCTCCTCCATGCTGCGGCGGGGGTCGCGCGGTTCGCGCCGAGTCGGGGAGAGGGAGGGGAGGGGAGGGAGTGATGGGTGGGTGAGAGGGCGGCGGCGACGGCGGGTGAGGGTGGGAAGGCCCTGCCCAGGTGAGGGACCATGGCTTTCAGGCTCGCAGACGCTTCGCAATCGCACAGTCTGCAGGTTCGCATAGTAGTTGCATGATTAGACCAAGTCGCTTGGCAAGCAAGAGTAGCTACAAGGGTATCGCGAGGAGGGAGGACGCTCTATCTAGGCCGATGCGCCGTACAACTTCTTGAAGTCGCTGACGAAGAGCGACTTGGACTTGACGAACGACGTGAACCAGCTCTGCGGATTGCGCGCACGGGTCGGGGTCTCGTCAGTGCATGCAGGAGCAGACACGCGAGGACGGAAGGCGGACGCACCCCGACGGTCCAGCCAAAGAGCTGCCCGGATCCGCCCTTGGAGCCGACGCAGACGAGCATGATCTGCGGGCCGGGCTTGTACGACTTGGTGCTCGCCGAGGTGCCGTTGGCGCTGGCGCGGATGAAGGCGAGGACGTTGGCTGCTGCGACGGCGCCGTGGTTCTGCGCGCGCGGAGACGAGCGTCAGGCGATGGAGCACGGTGGACACAGGAAGCTGCTCGGGTGGGAAAGAGACGCACCTTGGCGTGGGCGACGAGCTTGGTCTCGGGGACGGAGGTGATGTCGCCGATCGCAAACAGGTGGTCGTGCCCCTCGACCTGGAACGACGGCCTAACCTTGACCTGCTTCTTCTCATTGAGCGCCTGCGGGTCAAACTCGCCCACAAAGCCCGTATTGGGCGTGCTGCCAAACGCGACAAAGACAAAGTCGGCCTCGACCGTCTCGCCGTTGTCGAGGTGGAACGTGCGCGGGCCTCCTGCGACGGGGCCTGACCGGTCCGGCGCGTCGACGACCTTGGCACTGAGGATGACCCTCGTCCCGAGCGCCTCGACCTGGGTCTTGAGCCCGCGGTTGAACTTGTCGCTCCACCCGGCCTCGTGCAGGAACTTGTCGTGCGAGTGCACGAGCGTCACGCGCTTCTTGGGGCGGCCGGACTTGCCAGCGTAGTACTCGCCAATCTCGCCCGCGAGCTCGACGCCGACAGGGCCGCCGCCGACGATGAGGATCGACTGGGCGGCGGCGACCTCTTGCTGCGTCTGGCGGAGGTCGGCGGTCGCTTGGGCGACGGTGGCGCCGATGCGAGGTCGGCACGGGTAGGCGTACTTGGATCCCTGGGAGTTGTGAGGATGCGTCAGGGAGGGTTGCGTCAGGAGAGAAGAGCGAGGACGCACGGTCGCGAGGATGCAGTAGTCGAACGCAATCTCGCTGCCGAGCTCAGCGTGCGGCTTGTCGATGATGACGCTGTGCTCCCAGAGCTCGACGACCTGTGTCCCCTGGAGGAGGAACCTGTTCTTGGTCTGCAAGAAGGCGCCCTCGGCGGCCGCGACGGGTTTGGTCTCCCAAGTCGGGACGACGGCCGCTCGGAGGCTCGACGGCGGCCAGTAGCCTTCCGTCGCCGTGATGACGACGAGGCGGTAGTCGGCAGGGAGTTGGGCGGCGAGCGTCTGCACGGCGGGGACGGCTGCTGGGCCAAAGCCGACGACGACGACGGTCTTGCTCGAGGAGGAGGCTGAAGAGGAGGGCATCTCGGGTGGGGTGGGCTCGTCTATGAGGAGAATGAAGGAGGAGAAGCACAGATGGCCAGCCGCTGTGTGGCCTCACTCGCCCTGGTCGCTGATGCAGCGTCGAATCGCTGAGTGAACGAAGGCGCGGGGAGATCGACAGGCTGAGGAGAGCGGCGTCTCGAATGGGCAGGTTCTGCGTTGGTCAGCCAGGTAGCCGCGGTGGACTGCCTTGCGGGGGGTGGCAGCGCTTACATGTGTATCCGCGGGCCGGCAAGAGGCAGGGCAAGGAGGGCTGGGAGGGCTGGGAGCGGAGAGGCTCGAGCGACGTGCACTGCGTGAATCTGGATCGGCGCCGGTTTGAGGCGGTGCAAGCTGCAGTGCTGCACCATCGCTCTCCTCACACGCACGTCTGGACTGCGAGCCAGGCCAGCGCTCTAGGCCTGCCAGCTCTCATCGACCGTGTCCAGCAGACGCGCCGAGCTCGCGCACCTCCCTCGCTCCGCTCACCTGGGTCCTCCCGAATCCTCATCAGTCGCCTCGACACGAGCCCTGGTGACACGCCTCTGCTTCCCTTGTCGCACACCAGTGTGACCCACAGGGATGGCACCAGCACCCTCTGTGCAGTACTCGGCCCTCCCGGCGTCATCCTCTCTCTCTTTTCCCCTTCGACCCCTCGACGCGACCCGGCCCAGTAGCAACCTCGAGCATTCGACAAGCACGGGTGAGACGACCGGGGACGAGACAGAATACGAGGAACACGCGGCGTCGAGTGGCCGGCGTGCGTTGCTGGGCGGCAAGGAGGAGGACCTCGAAGCGCTCGACGAGGAGGACGAGGAGCTCGAGCGCGAGCTGCGGTTGACGGGACCCAAGCGGAGAGGGTGCTCGGAGCATCTACCGGTGAGCTACGTCTGCAGTCGATGCAGCGCGAGGCATCGCTGACCTATCTCTTCTCGACAGCCCTTCTCGCTCCGCACCCTGGCCTTCTCAGCCCTCTTCGTCACCAGCCTTGTCCTCCTCACCGCTCTCTTCCACCCCTCCGCCTTCGTGCCCTCCCCCTATTCCTCCCCCTCGTGGTACTCAGGCGCCTCTCTCGCCCCCGGCGTCTTCGACTCGTCCGCCGCAACCCTCGCCGCCAACCCTCTGCCCTCGGGCGCAAAGCTCAACGACATCCCCTTTGCGCACGTCGGATCGAGCAAGGACAAGAGCGGCAAGACGCCGACGTGGGCGGGCGGGGACTGGGGCGGCAAGGAGATTGAGAAGGGCTTGGTCGGTGGCGAGGGGCGGAGGTGGAACGGGACGCATTGGTGGGAACCGACGGTCCTGCTCGTCTCTCTCGACGGCGTGAGGTGAGCTTTCACCCGGGGTCCGCGCTCGCCTTGGTCTGCAGACTGCCCTGGACAAGCGTGCAGGTCGTCGTCACCGGCGCTCGCTCACCTTTCCTCATCCGCGCCCTTTCGCAGAGCCGACTACCTCGAGCGCGGGTTGACGCCTCACCTCCTCGACATCTCTCGTAAAGGCGTCGTGCGTAGCTGCTCCCCCATTTGCGGGCCGTGACCGAGCCTGCTCACCCCTGCCCATCCGCGCCCACAGCGCGCCGAGTACCTCGAGCCTTCATTCCCCTCGCTGACCTTCCCAAATCATTGGAGCCTCCTGTGCGTTGCCCCCCTTCCCGCCGCGCTTGCCTAACCCCGTCCTCCCCGTCGCCCGCGCCCCTGACTCGTTCACGCCGCCGTGCAGCACCGGCCTGTATCCCTCCGCGCACGGCATCGTCGCCAACGATTTCTGGGACCCGCAGCTCGAGCGCGAGTTCGACTACCGCGTCCCGAGCAAGAGCTGGGGCAAGGAGTGGTGGGGCGGAGAGCCCGTGCGCATAACCCCTCCCAGTCGCCCTCTCTGACACGCGCGTTGGCTCACCCGGACCATATGCCCGCTCTCGCAGGTCTGGGCGACGGCGGTCAAGAACAAGCTGCGCTCGGCCGTGCTGATGTGGCCCGGTCCGCCAAAGATGGCGAGCGGGATCGCGCCGACATACTTTTACCCGTTCATCGACCAGTCTCCCTACGAGGCCAAGGTCGACCGCGTCGCCAAGTGGCTCGGTAAGTACCCGCTTCCTGTTTCCTCTGCATCGACACCCAGCGTGCTGATACGGCTCCCTCGCTCCTTCGCGGCGGCGCAGACATGGACCACTCGCACCGCCCTCAACTCATTACCGCATACGCTCCCGAGGTCGACCAAGCGGGGCACCGCGCTGGCCCTTCGAGCGCGACGGTCGAGCAAACGCTCGCCGACGTCGACAACTTTGTGCGGCTGCTCTTTGCCGAGGTCGACAGGCGGAACCTGAGCGAGGTCGTCGACGTGGTGGTTGTCAGTGACCATGGGATGGCCGACACGAGCATGGAGAGGCTCATCTTCCTCGACGACGTCCTCGGCGCTGAGGAGCTCGCCGCGATCGAGCACAACGAGGGGTGGCCGGCGGCGGGACTGCGGTTCAAGCCAGGGACGGACGAGGCGGCCCTGCTTGAACGGCTGCAGAACGCGGCGAGCAAGCCGGGGAGCGGGTTCAAGTGCTACACGGAGGAGACGATGCCGGAGCGGTGGCACTTTACCGGACACGAGGTGCGCTGTTCCTCCCCTCAACCAAGAGCCCCGCGCCTCGCTCGACCGCGAGACGCACACATGCTCACCTCTCCTGTCCACGCGCCCGCAGCGCATCGCGCCCGTGTACTGCGTCCCCGACGTCGGCTGGGCCATCACGAACCACCACGAGCTCGACGTGGTCATGCACGGCGAGTACTCGGTCAAGGGGTGCGCGCCTCCCTTCCCCTCTTCTCTTCCCTCGTCCCTCTGCGACAGCCTGCTCACTCTGCCTTGGACGATCCCGTGCTGCAGCAATCACGGGTACGACAACGCCGACCCGTCGATGCACGCCATCTTTGTCGCGCACGGGCCCTTTGCGTCACGCCTCAAGACTACCTCGCGCTTTGCACGCCGCGGCGGCAGTGGAGGAGCGATCCCCTCCGACCCCGCGACGACCGTCCTCCCCGGGTTTGCCAACACGGAGGTGTACGAGCTCGTCGCCGAGCTGCTGCACGTCCCCGTCGAGGGGCGCGCGAGGACCAACGGGACCGAGGGCTTCTGGGACGAGTACCTCGTGCCGTTTGACGACGGGAACGCGGCGTGACGGGTCTGGATGGCGAGGACCTGTCAGACAGACACTTGCGGTGCTGTGACCATATGTGCATGTGTGCCCTCCTGTGGCGGTGCGGTTCTGTGTGCATGTGCGCCGGGGAAGGGTCAGAGCGCGCGCGCGGGAAGCCGGTGTCACCCTCGCCGCCCGGTTGGAGACGTCCTCGTTGAGCTAAAGAGAGAGATGCGCGTGCAGTGGCAGATCACCCGGGCGCACCAGAGCGCTAGAGCCGTGGGCACGCTCCGGGAAATCAAGTGCGACCGCGGGAGTCGAGGCCCTTCAGCTTCAGAGCGCTGAGCTCCCCCACCTCGACGAAGCGCTGCTGCGGCGGCTCTGACCTCTCTCCCGTCTCCCGAGGTTCGCGTGCGTTGCGGTGCTCACCACGCCAGCACAAGTTGCCCCTGAGCCCGAGCATCCCCGACCTGCGACCACGGGCGCGCCCCCACCCCACCCGCCCCTGAGCTTCGTGGGCCCCCTCCCTCGTCCCGCGGTTCCCTCTCCTCCGCCTCCCTCGTCAGGCCAAAGCGCGCTCTGCCTAGTGGCGCCGACCTGTAGACGGCTCTCATGACCAGCAGGGTGCGCTTCGATCCCTCGCTCTCGAGCTGGACGGGGGGCTGCCCACACCCCGCTTGCCCCGAGGCTGGCCCCCCGCACGCAGAGCCCGTCCCGAGTGCTGACGACTCCTCCGTCTCGCAGCAGGACCAGCTTGCCAGTGCAGCGTCCATCTGGACCAGGGTAAGCTTCTCCTCTCTCACTCGAGGCCCTGCATGCGTGTGGCGTGGGAGCTGACGCCTCGGCCCTCCCTGTTGCCCCGGTCGTCGGTGACCCTCCCCCCCGCGCGCGCTCCCGCTCTCCCCGTGCCCTGCCCCGCCCGACTCGCCCGTGCACCTGCGAACGACCGCATTCACAGCTGCCCAACGAGGAGAAGCCTCAGCAGCGCACTCGCGTCTCGCCCTCGCCCCGCTCGCCTGCGTCGGACCGTGACCGGCCTCCCTCGTCCGGAGCCCAGCAGCATCACCCGCATCAGCACCAGCACCACCAGCAGCACCACCAGCAGCTCGGGTCGTCGCCGAGTTCCTCATCGAGCTACCTCAACACACCAGAGTCGAACAACTCGCCCCGGGACCGCCTCCAAGGGTCGCAGACGCTCGCTCCAGCTCCACCCGCCGCGGCGAAAGCGCCGGCCACCCGCCTCTCGCCCTTGCTCTCGTCGCCTCTCAGCCTCTACCCGGACCCAAACAGCCCGGCCACTACCTACGCCAGCCTCGCCAGCGTGCACGAGGACAACCACTTGCGCCCGGACACCAAGCCCAGCGGCGTGACGGCTCCAGGTGCGACCTCCCCCCCCCCTTCCCCTTGCTTCCCCCACTCGCGCAGGGGGCTGCGATCGACCCCGTAACTCATTCCCCTCCCCCTCTTTCTGTCCCCCCGATTGCAGCTTCGACGAGTGCACTCTCGCCGTCGACTCACAGCACCCAACTCGCGCCCTCGTCGCACTCGACCCCGGGCACCTCGTCGCAGCCCCTCCTCGCCGAGATCTTCTCGGGCAACCCTCGCCCGCTGTACCGCCCCTCGGTCTCGACGTCCGCCCTCGCCCCGCACCAGCAGTACCGCCCGCACGGCGCACCCTCACCCCGCTCCCCCGGCGGAGACGGCCACCTCCTGAGCCCGCCCATCCAGCCCGAGCAGCCTTCGTACTTTGCCCCGCCGCCGCCCGACTCGGCACACGGACGCGCCCGCAGTCAATCGATTGCCACTATCGAAAAGTCGACCCCGCCTCTCAGCATGAGCGGGTTCGGCAACTCGCGCGCCCCGGGCGGAGCGGACCAGCACGGCTTCCGCCCCTCGTCGACGTTCCCCGAGGGCGGCGCACACTTCTCTGCCTCCCTCCCGACGACCTCGGTCGTCGGCTCCCCGACCTACGGCGGCGGCCTCAACGGCGGCGGGCGCGCCCCGAGCCCAAGCGGGTACTCGCCCTTCGGCCCCTCGTCGTCGTCCTCTCTCGCGCCCGGGACCGACTCGCAGACGGGCTGGCGCGCGAGCACCTCTGGGCTGTCGCACTCGTTTGACGCAGGCTGGAACGACGACGACCTCGCGGGACCGCTCTCGTCGCGCGACCGGGACCGCGCTGCGAGCGCCGAGCGCGAGGGCCGCGCCCGCTTCAGGGACCAGTGGGGCGCGCCGACGACGCAGCAGCACCACCACCAACACCACCACCACCCTCAGCCGCAGCTGCCGAGCAGTGCGAGCTCGACGGGGGGTGGGATCGGCATGAGTAATATGAGCCCGTTCACGCGCGACGGACAGCGCGCGGCACTCGCGCCAGAGATCCCGCTCTCGGTCTCGGTCGGCGGGATCGGCGGCGGTGGGTCTGCGTTCGGAGACGGGACGTGGGGGAGTCCCTCTGGCGGGGCTGGGTCGGCAGCAGCGACGCTCGGTCCGGGGGGTTACCGCAGCAGGCGGGACTACTCGCTCGGGGCGGTCGGGAGCGGGAGGAAGCGCAGCGACTCGGCCGCGTGGGGGAGGTCGATGCTCAAGGAGATGGACAACGAGGACGCCGACGGCGACGAGGACGTGTTTGCCCCGACGAGGAGCGGCGCGACGAGCCGCAGGCACTCGTTTGCGGCTTTTGACCCGCCCAGCAGGGGCCCGACGACACACCTCGGGTTCCACCTCCCGTCAGACGTTGGCGGGCACGCGTCGGCCGGTGGTGCAGGAGGAGGCGGGGGCTTCGGCCCGCTGCTCGAACCGGGTGCGCCCGCCTCGAACGGGTGGAAGAGCGGGCTCGGCAGCTCAGCCATCAACGACGACGACCTCGCGGCCGACCTCAACTCGCTGCACCTCAACCTCGAGGCGCACGCGGCGGCAACGGCCGACGAGCCCTCGCGGAGGCCGCGGTACACGCACGTCGGCAGCATGCCGGCTGACTTCCCGCCCGCGAGGTCATCTCGCGCGCTCGAGCACTCGAGGTCCCCGCCGCCTTCGTCGTCGTCGGCGCTCCCGCCGGCAGTTCCAGCGGCTGCCCCAACTGGCTCGCTGCCTCTCGGCAGCTCGGCCTCGACAGCGACGAGCACGACGCCCACTGCGTTCGGTCAGGCGCAGCCCTCGACCTCGCCGCGCGCGACGGCCGAGCCGTTCGTCCCGTCGCAGTCGCACTCGGCGGCGTCGCGCTTCCTGCACTCGCTCCCTGCGCCGGCGCCTCTCCCGCCTGCCACGACGACGGCGATCGCCACGGCGTCGCCTGGCTCGCGCTTCGACTTTGGCAGCTCGCAGCGCCTCTCGCAGCAGCCGTACCAACAGCAGCAGCAGCAACAGCAGCAACAGAGCCGGTACG